>JZLH01S0204354.1:2079-15490 GCA_001188425.1 Eucidaris tribuloides
TAAAAAAACAAAAATTGTTGCATTCATGATGATGGTGGTGGTGATGATGATGTTGATTGTGAAGATGGTGATGGTGGTGGTGGTGATTACCTGTATGATGTTGATTATGAAGATGGTGGTGGTGGTGGTGGTGGTGATGATGGTGATGATAATGATGGTGGTGGTGATGATGGTGATATTTGTGATGGTGATTATAAGGCCTATGAAACTTGAATATGAGTTTCTCGTCACATTTTTTCAGCCGATAATGAGGGAACTATTTCATTATTCCTTATTCATTACTTGCAGGATTTCATTACTTTAATTTTTTACGAAGACTCAAATACTTTTTTGTTCATTCCATTTGCACATTTCCAGTTCCTTATCCAAAACATGTACAGCGGAACCCTTTTGATGCATTATGAACCAAGGGACAATCTTGAAACAAAATACAAACAATATTGGGTCTGTTCTTAAGCTAATTTCCGAGACTCGTTCCTACCAAAACTTCCAAAATCAACTGGAAAGGTGAGGCTCAAAAAGAATTTTTCAAAATAATGAATTATTTTTGGATTTTCGGCCGCTAACGCGGCCCAAAAATCATATCGAGGGTGGGTGACGGGAAACTAACAATCAAGTTTCATTAGCCTAATGGTGGTGGTGGTGGTGCGGGACTGCAGGTGGTAATATTTGTGATGATGATGGTGAGGATGATGACAATAAAGCTGTTTCTGATGCTAGTGTATGATGATGCTGCTGATGGTGATGATGAGGGTGGTGGTGTATAAGGCATTGACATGATCGGGAGAAGTCAAAAATGCACCAAGAACCAAATAGGTTGAAATACCAATGTATACACCAACTGGTGTGTATCTCCCAAATGGAAGTATTTGTCTTGAATTTGTTTACTTGTGGAAAATGCATGTAAGCATTCATTTACCAGTATTGAATTATTCCACTGTCCTGATAGAAATTGATCCTATACAAGGCTACAGTACAAATTCACTTGCAACAGTGAGTTCTGATAGGTGATTGTTTCAAAAGTATTAGACATTTGACCGTGAAATTTAGATGGCAGAATCCTTGAATACTTTACCTGATTGTAGAGTAGTTTTATCCCAAAGTTTGGACTTTTTCTATTCCCTTCCAATCTTGCTATTTCTCTGTAATGATGATGAGGAGGGTTGTGATGATGGCAATGTCAATGATGATATTAATTTTAGGCTATCCTTAATCCATGTGTGGTAAAACCTGAGGAACTTGTTTATCTTCACTCATTCATGGAGGACCTCCATGACTCATTGTTCCAGTAGTAAACCTAAATGCCCTGATGAGCAATCTACTGAATGATTCACATTCAGATTTTGCAGATTTTGTTTACTCTGTTGTTGTTTTTTCAGTTCAGTGATTGGTATAATGGCATTTTCATTATATAGTATTGGCATTTTCTGGATTCATGTCATACTTTATAAGTCATAGATATTTTTGTAAATACAGTTTGACTTTGCAGAAAAGTTATAACTCCATAGAAAACCAAGCAAAGTCACAGATTTTAATAGGACGTCTCTGCTCAAATTATTTGGAAGAACCTGTAAATGTTTGTTTCATTCTTGAAGTGATTACAGGTCAATGTTTTTTAAGTGATGTATTTGAAAGTGCTTCATTCACCAAATCTAACACTTACATGTTGGCAATCAGAGATAGAGTCGAGGCTTCGAGGCTGGTCTCGAGGCCAGATTTTGCCGGCCTTGGCCTTGGCCTTGGACTGGGTCACCTGTACGTACATGTAGTCTATGGGAACAGTATTTTTCAGGCAGCCTCGACTCATAAGTTCCAAGTCACAAGGCCGCCTGAAAAATATTGTTCTCAGAGTCAGAAGTGTCAGCCTCGACTCCATTCCTATTGGTAATCAACTCAAAGTTGTTGTTGTTGTTGTTTGATATTACTGGCATGCTCAATCATTCTCTCTACAGGCCTCCATGTTGACAGGATTCTGTGTGGAGATGTTTTCCTTGACCTTCCTGAAACTTGTTGGAGGATATTTCCATGGAGGAAGGCGCTTCTGGAGACTCATCAATTCCTTCATCTCGGTCCTTGTCATCCTCTTTGGTAAGCTCAGCGGAACACCTTCTACAGAGCTCTTTTTAATAGTTTGGACATATTTCACACTAGACTGTCATTTTGACATCAGATGACACACTGTTCCTCTCCTGTCAGACACACAATGTGCAAGTGTGCATGCTCAGTATCCATTCCCGAGAAACTGATTTGAAACTTTGCTGTGGCACACCTCACTCAAAAATTTTTGCAACCATTCACTTACAACAAAACAAAACAGACTTGTTATAGTGAAAAAAACCTGAATTGAAATGTCAAGCAGCCAAGAAGCAGGTCATCATGTTTGACCACTTTGAGCTCTGAGTTTCTGAGATGGTAGTTTAAATCAGGAATAATAACATTATGTAAATTTATATTGCATATCATAGAGAAGTATAATTTGAGTTTTTTATTGATGTGTAATTACTAGTTTAATGAGCTATAATTACAGCACAGTCTATTTCTGGACAGGTTTCTCTATGGAAGAACATCATCGCTGGGTAGAAAATGGTGCCTCCTTTTTCCATGGGGTTAAAGTTGTCATACTGCACAAATCAAAAACAGAAAGAATGTCAAATTACAATAGACAAAATGTTCCACCCTACCACCTACATTTACAGTACATATATTTGTGTTTTGTGCATGTCCACATCTCTGGTCAATTTATTTGAAGAACTTTTGAAAAGTGGCAAAAGACTATACAATATTTCATCGTGATTATAGCATGTAAAAGAATATTTCTATTAGACAATTCAGACAATTTATGTAGGTTTTTTCAACTATCATCAAATGCAGGTTTGTCCAGTACCAGTAAAAGTCATTACAAATAGCAATGACCTCGCAAATATGAGTACCATTATATCTTTGTTAATGATACAAACAGCACTCAAGATGACTTTGACAGTAAACAGAAGTCTACTTTTTGATCAATAAGAAAAAATAGACATTTTGTTTGGTCAGCAAACAAGGGCTGCTTCCGTAAATATGACTAATTGAAAATGTAAGTCGTTATATTTGTGGCACGTTTGATTTTAACATGCTTCAAATTTGTTTCTTCTTTCAGGTCTGAACCTCACTGGCGCATTGATGAATCCCGTCCTCAGCTTCGCCATTGGATGGGGGTGCCGCGATCACAACATTATGACACACCTTGTAGTCTACTGGCTTGGACCATTCGCAGGTATCTTGCTCGGTAACTGGCTCGTCGAGAACATCTGGGGTGATCTTCAAGTCCGCGGGAAGACCAGCAAGCTGGAGCAAAACGGTGCTCACGAAAAGAAGACACATTGAAACGGTTGTAATGCATTTCATTTTTTAAAGTGCTTCCATATATTATGAAAATATTGTTTATCTAATATGAAGAAAGGTCTTATTGGGTTTTTATATTGTGGTGGTGTGATTTTAACTGGTTGAGTGTGAATGGGTGTGTGTATTTAAACCTTCCTCAGCAGTTAAACTTCAGGTAAATACATTGTAAAGGGTGTTTTTGTGACTACAGAAAGTTGTACAGTTACTACTCCTAGACTGAATTACAGAAGAGTTGGCTTTGTAAGGCGCTGTATCTGATGCAGTTGTGCAAATCTAAATATACTGCCATACTAACAAAGCTGGTTTTATTCTGATCTGTAATATTCTACATAAAACAAAAAGCTGTGATAAAGCAGACCAGTACCCAATAAATTTGTGAAAGAAAAATATGAATTACTAATGCTTCTAGATTTCATTAGCTTTTAAATGCCATTGATTCAAGCAGTGCTTCATAAAATAATTTGCATACAATCTTTTGTTTGTGGCCGTTGGTCATTGACTCTTAGTTTACTGGCAATTAACAGCAAGACAAGGTCAGACGTAAGCATTGCATTATTAATTAGCAGCAGCAGCAGTCCAGTTAAACCTGTACCAAGGGGAATGAGTTAGTGTTTGCCTCATTTGTTTAATGGTCTTTTATTTTTTCCTGCTTCTGTGAAGTGTGGAAAATTAAACAGGATATTGTAGGTATCATGCAAGCTAGAAAGTGCTTCCGTGTTTTTGCTTTCATATTGATTTTCAGGAAATGTGGTCTGCATGTAACCAAGTTGTTGATAATGATATGTGATTCATGTAGAGTACATGTGTGGATGGGTTTTGGTAGCCAGTATTGAGAAATTAACTGCATACCATTATCATGATGTATTTCAATATTTGAATGAAGAAATACTGCCAATCTATCAATCATGTATTTTCGTCTCATTTAGTGTTTGTGAATGGCAAAATAATACAGAAAGGGCAATACATTAGGATAGAAACAATATCATGGTCTTGACAAACTCTGCCTAGATGAAGAAAGTATCAATGTAAGAAAAAAAATCAAAAACTCTATTACCATGCAGTAGGACTCCCAATATGCAAATCTTAAAATTTGGGCCCTCTTACATGTATTGGATACAATACAAAACAAGACGAAAATAAAGAAAAGAAAAACTTCCACAAAATAAAATAACTGAGTATCCTGATGTGTAGAAAGAGAGGAATAGCTGTGAGATGAGAGTAAATCAAGGTGGGAAAATAAAAAGAATGATTGGTAAGAAAGGTCCTCGACTCCTCAGGAATACATGTAATTAGCACACTGAGAGTATGGTTATTGTCACATTCAGAATACCTGTTCGAGAACAAAAGCAACAGACTTTTATCGTCACTTTTTCCTCTGTAACAAAGCTGCACGAGTAATGAAAACTTTCTACCTGTGTGAAACATTCCCAAATTCTAGCCAGTTTTAGAATTTTAAGTACATGTAAGTGTACATATATGACATCAAGGTTGTTCTGGGCCAGGTCAAAACACAAGGTTGGCCTACATGTATATTGAATTTCACTCAGTCTCTGCATTTACATGTAAGTACATTATGTATGTCCATTCCTTCACTTGGACAAATTAAGTAACATACATGTATCTACAAACATTCCAATTTAGTGTAAATGATTGCAAATTATCTGTCTCCATTCACCAATTCTTTTTATGTTCCCCATTTCTTTAAAGATTTTCCCAGTAATATGTTCATGTGGACCAAGCAGTTGATTACACTTTTTTCAATATATGGTTTTAAAACTTATATTCTTTGATGTTCCATATATTCATTCTTTAATTTCATAGAACTATGTTATTCTTAATCAGAAAATTGTGAACACATGGTAACTGATTGATAACATTATCTTGTTGACAAAATTTTTGAGGCATTATTGACTCAAGTTCCATGAGAGTATGTAGAAGTCTACATGGTCAATAGAAGTCACAAATGTTGATAAATAATTCATGAATATCCACACCTTCAGTGCATAATCTCATTAATCTGATCATTGGTCAATGATGGATAAGTATATTTTCTATTTTTAGTACAACATTGTAGGTCATCAAAGACCATGTGTATGTCTTTGCACTTTTAGTGTGTCAGCGAGTTAAATGTACCATGATCAATTTTGGTTTTAGCAGCCTGGGCACGCTCGATGCCATATTCATCAAAGATTTAATGTGGCGTAAAACATTTGTGTCAATGCTACAACAACCATTCATAGGATGTATAGTGGGGGCAACCCAATGCAGTGTACGTTGATCAGCTGCTTGTCCATTATTTGCCCTTTTTGTAAATTGGAAATGATACAGGGGCTTCATTTGGTGCCAAATAAAGCAGAGTGGGAATATAATGATCAGTGAACTTTGACCTGAATATAAGACTCTTGGGTAGTCACGAAGGCCATAGTGGTAACACAAGTGTTTTTGCTTCTAGTAAAATGACACTTGAGAGACAGTGTATTAGTGACCAGTACCTTTTTCACATGTCACTTAAGTGATACCAGTATATCATGGGATATCCACTTTAAAGAAAGATGTAGCCAGCAAATAACAGGAATAAGTTGAGAAAAAAAATGACATTGTGAGTTATCGTGAGAATTATGGTAGATGTACATGGTGATAAAGACAACCTAAATAAGGGGAACTGTGTGACACTCACCCTCAGCAAGACCCTAAAAATTTGTTAATTTCTGTTAGTTTTACATCTTCGCACGTTTCTTCCCCGGAAAAGAAACTTGCCGAAACAGCTATATAAGGGGTGGGGGGGGGGGGGGAGTAGCTTATCGATTCAAACACTGCATACATGTATACATTACCACAATCTACATGTAATGGCATTGTTTTATAGGCTGTGAGAAGAAACAACCAAGGTGCTCAGTGCTCAAATTTAGGAGAAATTCTGCATTTAAGTCAAAAGACGGAGCTATCTCAATCAGTTTAAACTGTGTGCCTTTAACACAATGAAGCGAGTCACCTTCACTATATTATCATTTATGCACACTAATTGGGTTCAGACATTCGCGTTCTCTTGAAGTACGCAGACATTTTATTTGATATGACGCCATGGACCGTATATTATATGACCGGTCACTGTACTCTTGTTGCAGTATTCATTTTGCATGACTGCTTAAATTTATTAATTTTCAGGTAGTTAAATCAAAAGGATGTATGGACATTGGATTTTTTTTTTTTTACTTAGTAAAATATATGTGATTCAGTGATTGGATAATATCTTTAGTGCTTTGGCTAATCTCACGCAAGGTCCATAGAATGGAAGGTCATTATACCGTAAACATGTACATGTAGGACCAGTATGTGTGCAGTGTATTGTGGTGGCATTTGTTGACGTGGTCACTAGCGATATCCAAAGTCACTTTGTAGGCAAATCTCATGTGTTATTTATTATCATAAAATATTCCTTTATAAACTTTAACCTAATTAGTAGGAAATACGGCAAATCCTTATTTGTTTAAATTTTGTGTATGGTGTATTTTGTATGCATTCACATTGGCAAAATAGGTCCAATATCCAAATTAAAGTGATAGGCTAACATTGTGGAGCTTCAATTTAAAAATTGTCAAACTTTGATATCTGAGCTACATAGTAGTGTTCAAATGGACAAATAAACACCATAGAATACAACTTTTCGGAAAGTTACACTGCCAATGGCACGATATGCATGAATAAACAATTAATACTCGGGGCGAGTAGAAAATAGCCTAGGTGTGCACACAGTAAGTCTATGGGAGGAAATGGGCAGGTGAATCCGATCAACTTACGATTTTCACATTTTTAAAGCACTAAATAATCATTCTGAAATACAATTTTTTCAGGGCTTCCTTTTTAGACCTTATCAAATACATTGGTACAAGCATGGGGAATCATGTAGCTCAGATTTCTTTAACTGTGGTAAATGTTAGCCAGTATCTTTAAGAATAATCATGGTAGTAAATAATGAATTATTTTTGTGACTTCCTCCATTCAAAACATAAACAAAAAATTGATCAAAGTCTACAGCAAACATCCAAAATGATTTATTAGTATAGGAAATAGACACTACATGGGTTTACACCTACCAGGTTTCAGTGTTTGTGCAGCCAATGTGTAAACATTTGATTTGTGGTTCAACAGATAGAAATATATTTCTACCCGAACGTGATATATTACACTGTTTAGATAGCTGTTTCATATTTGCATGCCCAAAGCAATGAAATCCCATCCTGTAGTCTTTTGTATAATGTTGCCGTAAATGAAAATGTAGCGAAGTGTGCAGCCAATTGCAGTGGAGCAGAACATGACTCATGATAACATGAGATGCACATAAATCTGCACAAAACACACAATAGTACTATTTCATCAGCAGAGTTCTCCTTTTGAACAGTTATACAGTGAATGGATGTTACACTTGTAAATTAATTCAGCTTGATGTCTGAATGTGCTATCAGTGAATTTTAATGTAAATTAATAATGGTGACTATGATTGTGATAGTAGAGTGCACTCCCGTTATATATGACGAACACGGTTATAACAAAATTCCTGTTAACAACAAAGTAAAAATTCAGGTCCCAAAATTATTGTCTATAGGCTATACTTTAACTGTTAGGTTATAACGACATTTTGAACTAGTAAAAGAAAACTGCCTTTCCCGAGGACTTTGTTACTGGTAGTGATAAAATCTCCTACCTGGACTATACATAGGTTGCTATCTGTACATTAAAAAAGTGGATCTTTATAGGCTGAAAGGTAAAAGATCATAATGAAATGAATGAACATATTGAAATAAACTGCAGTGGCATTGAAGTTTTTATGGTCATAATTCCTAGTGACCAAATTGCCTTTTCAACTTTTCTGCAATTGTGGACAGCTCAAGCGAAGCAAATCAACGCACAGATTACACTAGCACAGAAAAAAAAAACCTTCAGAATGGGGGCCATGCAGTTTTGGTATAGCTTGTACCCTATACATGTATGTAAACCCCTTTAACCAACCATTTGATTAATCATGACGCTGTTATGTCAGATCCTGACATCATACACACAACATTGGTGTCTTCCTCTTTCTGTTTGTAATGCCTGATCAACTCCTGATCATCAACAATGGAGCAATGCCAGTGGTTTTCTGCAGCAATCCTAAATTGTCAAGTTTTGTTGTCCATGTGCTCTTTTGCCTTCAGTTCTTCCTATAAGGTTGACTTTAGAATATCTTTGTGTTGTTTCTACCATGACATTAACTCATTGAAACCTAGACACAATTAGAGGTCAATGGAAAATGCATTTTGAAACAAAATCAAACCATCTTCAATGGGTTAAGGATATAGATCTGCCTATTAAATAGTTTTAATGAGCTGTCAATTTGTTTGAGTTCGGCCAAGAACTTTTTCATCTGTTACCCTGTCTCTCCAGATATCCTCCTCAGGAACCAAATCTCAGTAGTTTGGAGACATTTCTTCATACACGTACGTACTGTACTGGAAATATATTTGTTTTCTAGATCTGCATGGTGCAAATGTATGTATTTAACCCTTTCACTACAACACTCATCATGTTACATGGATTTAAAATGTACTAAAAGGAGTAGTACATGTAGATCAATTACGGGTTCATTAGAATACAACATTGAATCTTCATCAGTCAAAGCAGATGTTGATGGCAAAACATGTCTGCTAGTGTCATGTTTTATTCAAGAGATATTGTGTGATTGTATTTTTTTTCTTTTCTATGATACAATATGATGCACTTATACATGTACCTTGATTACTGAAATTACCTCTAAGTTATGATTACATCATTTTAACATGAATTTGATTTTAATATAACATGCATTATCCATTGACCCCAGCCAGTCCAATCTTGTTCTAAGTCTCCAGTGGGTTAACCTAGCCTTTTCTGAATTACATATCATGCTGTTATTCCATATTGGTCTCCTAAGAAAATCCCCAAGACCAAACCAAATTCAGGAAAGACAAAAAGCTATGCGTTCATCCCATCATTATCAAATTATCTGTACATAGATAGAATTCCCCTATAACTGTGACCTCTTCTCATGTACATCTTAATCATGCACAGTATTAGCAATATACACGATGCTGGGGTAATTATTTTCTCTTTTATTTTTCATCGTCAGCCTCCGGCCGAATACAAACTCATCACGTGCCCTAATGACTAATCAAGGTCACACACAAGACCAATCATAAATTTTCAATGATTTTAATTCGCCATTATCACTCGTGTTGTCCAGCGTTGGCGTGTTTTTATAATGCCATGCCATCGCGTTTCATTAGAGCCTCCGATATCGGTGGGCAACTGGCCGGACATACCTTGCTGTCATGGCCTGACGGTTTTTATGTTTCTTTGCAACACACAGGCAAGGTAAATTTGCGGTCAAAGCTCACTTCATTAAATGGATTACTAAAGATTAAATCCTTGAATGACATGTCGTTCAGTTTTATTTTATACTATTTTTATCACGGTTTGTTTAATCTGTTAATTCCTGTTTATTTTTGTTGGTTTTTTTCAATTCATTTTATCATGAAACAATCAAAGTCAAATTATCCTGTTACCCAGCGAATAATACTTCTGTGGTATCTTAATCAAGTAAATTACGATGGCATCTATCAAATTATATTTTGATAAGAAATAAAGCTTCATGTGAATATTTTTGTGACTCAGCAATTTATTGCCTTCCTGTCAATTTAGCATGTTAATAGGCAATTTATGAAAATGTCATTGTTGTGCGTAAAACATATATTGCAATTACACAGTCAGTACTCTGTAGTTTCTGTGCAAACTGGTATTTTGTGTTTGTTTTACATCCTTAGTTCTAGAATATTTTACCTCTCATTCAGCAGCATTTTGTGACATAACAAAAACTTTCAGCTCAGTTACTGGGCACTGTGATTGCAAGAATTCCAACATATTCTGTTTTTGTGTGAAACCAAATAACAATAGGAATGTCTTTTAGCAGTTCTCTTACCAAATACTGAATGTTGACAATTTGTGCAGAATGCAGATAAAGGAGTGTTTTCACTCTCAAGCCATGTCCACACGATCGGGCATAAGTTGCTTGTGACCGGTCATAACTTATGTCGGTAATAGCATCGAATATAAAGTTGCAGCGAGAACGATCGTCGGACATAACTCTATCAGATACATGTATAGCACGACTTATACCCGACGATTTATATCCGAAAAAGACCAGACATAAGTCCGGTAATAAGTTGTTCCCGGTAATAACAAAATACGTGTGGACTGTTGTCAGATATAACTGCGACCTGGAAAGGGCTATGACTCTTTACGAAGACAACTTCTTGTTTACCAATTCACATTTCATGCAATTTGGGTCAGAGGTTACGACCCGATAACAACTTGACACACGCCATTTGTGGTTTGCTATTACCAGTGATAACGTGGGTAGGCTTTATCGGGCATAAACATGTCAGGTATAAGTGCTAATACCGACGTGTGTGGACGCATTGGTGGATCAACAGAAAAATCTTAATTACGTCGGACTTGTGCCTGACAAAGATATGACTGGTAATAACTGCGTATGTGAAAGCAACTTCAGAATAACAGATTAGGACTGAGTGCTGGTATTGTAAATATTTACTATTTGTACCAGTAGAAAAAATGTGTTAGGTTATGAAGAATATCAAACATACATGTACATGCATTTACCAGTCTCTGCAAGATTTGTAAACATTAGAAATTTCACGCAGGCATCATATGCAGAAGTTTTGTTAAGATCCGACAAAGTGATGTCTTGTTAACACAACTTGGCAATATTTCAAACAAAGTTGTCCGTTACTAGAAACTTCAGCACCAATTTTGTACCATAAATGAGAAATGCCAATAAAATAAAAAAACACATAGATATTTAATTATCATTTTCATCATCATTATCATTATCATCATTATCATCATCATTGTTGTACCACCATAACCTGAATGATTACTTCTAATTTTATCAATTAACCCATTGCTTACGGGAACCGGATGGGCCCTGTACAAAGTCTATGGGGATTTAAGGAATCTCGTAGTCAACGGGTTAATCAGTGCATGGTCAAATGCATGTATTCAAAAGTGTACTCAAATTATACAAAAATTATGAAAGATGAGACATCATATTTGAACACAGTTGGAGAATGGAAATGACATTTAAGTAGAAATCAGGTCCAACTAATGCATACACTGTTTACACTATATGTTACTGTATGTCTCCACATAAATTGGCTGTGTGTCTGACTGTTGTATATTGTGCGTATTATTATTAATGGAATAATCTATTTTATGAATCATGTATCAAACAAAAAAATCTTCAAAGTCAAAGTGGATTTTCATTTGGGAATGGTTGGCGACATAATGGCTCATCAGACTCTGGGTTTATTGAAATGTTTGCCGAATGATTATCGCTGCACGCACATTCCAACTTTACCTCAGGTGCCCGTCTGTCCCAGGCCAAAACTAAACTGTAGCAGAATAATATGAATTAAAATAATGGAAGTCGTTGATTAAGAAGAGCAAAGGTCAAGTTTATCAGAGCACCTTTAGCTAAGCAACCCACTTTCTGTAGCTAATGCAGCAGTGGTTGTGTAGAAATAAGGTCAACAGAATATTGGTAATCATGCATGAGAAACATCTTTTTTTTTATTTGACTTGCATTGCAGTTAGTGAAGCATTAACTACACATGTTTGTAATGTTAGATATCAATTCTTCCAAGGCTGTACGGGTATGGTAGTGGTTGAATTGTGCACATGAAGAAAGGTAATTGGACATTTAAACTTTAAAGGCAGGGCATCTCTTTTGCATGCCTGTAAATTAACATTGTGGAAATACACTGGTGTATAGAAGAAAATACTATCTAAGAACCTTTAACGAAGTATAGGAGCTAGAAACTCGGTTTTAGTAGAATTACAAGTAGGCCTATAGCAACTGTTTTGATTTTAATTATTGTTTCGTAAAGACAAAAATTCCTAGCATAGAACACGCACAAAACGGCCTTGGGTTTTTGCACATTTGTCAAATTCCAGGCAATTACTGATCTTCAAATTTAACAGACATGTCCTTCATCAATACCATAAGGGCATAAGTGATGTTTTGCTGTGCTGTGGAAGGGGTGCAAATGAGATTCCCTGCCTTTAAAGCACAATAATGAGAGCTGAGCTCCTCTGTTCCAGAACTTCTTGTTATCAATGTAGTAGACTTGTACTGGCCAAAAATTGAAGAAAAACATATACACGATGATATGTGTCTCTTTCATTTCATTTGGACCAAAATATTTTTGATTTTTTTTTTCATATAAGGATGTCATAAACTCTGTCTTTTGATTTTTTTTAATTAGTTATGATTATTGTGTTCCATTCAAAGACAACATTCATTCCAACCAGGTGTGATGTTTAGGGATTAATTACAATTTAAAATTGTGCTTTCTATCATTATATCTTAATGTAAAACATATTTTCAACAGTGATTGTGCTTCTTGCTATATATGTATCTGTCTCCTTGTAATTTGAAAATGATAGATTACAATATTTTGATATTTTATAAACTTCAAAAAGCCTTCAATTTGTCATGGTGTTTATTACAAATGTATGTACAGAGTAATCAATTTTCTGTATTAGTTGTATTGCTTGATATATCTTATTTCATTTACTAACAATTTATGAACAATTTTACACAACCACAGTATAGCTTATATTTTAAATTGGAAACAATCTGTGTTTTACATCTTCGAACGTGCTATGATGTGTATTTCATTTTTTATGTAAGTTATTACCTTGAGAGGTTAAAAGTGATAACATGTAAATATACAAGGCAATAGCCATGTGTCTCACCCAGTTTCGCTCACAAAGATTTTTGACCCCTGCTGGTGACCTTTGACCTTTTGGTGACCTTCAGCTCCCTATGAGACATCTACCACCCAAGTTTGGTCACAATTGGGCAAATGGGGGCAAAGTTATGCCCATAATAGAAACTTGCCAAAAAAACTTAACATTGGGCTCAAAAAGGTCG
>JZLH01S0204435.1:2447-14745 GCA_001188425.1 Eucidaris tribuloides
TAATAATAATAATAATAATAATAATAATAATAATGATAATAATAATAATCATAATCATAATAATAATAATAATCATAATCATAATCATAATCATAATTATAATCATAATCATAATGATGATATATTGGTGATAACAACTTTAGCAATATTTCGTCTCCATACATGTAAGAATCAAGTTTAGCAGCAACTACATGTATAGGCAGGCACTTGCTATCAGGGGTGGCCACTATGCAGCTTCACTGTACATGTAGCCTACATCTCTTTGATCACTTACCCCCATTTCTTGGTTCATGTAAAGACAATAACATTGTGGAAGCTCCATTAAAAAAATTGTCAAACTTTGCTACATACAGTACATGTATATCTGACATACTGTATCTGTATTTGACAGTGTTGGATTGGACAAATAAACACCCTGGAAGTAGCATGCAAAAGTTCAGACAGTTATGCTGTCACTTGTGAAATATGTACATTACGGGTGAAAATTTGTACATGAATTATTGTCAGCTGACGAAAATTCTGCAACACAGCAGTCTATGGGGTAAAACTGGAATGGTTGCTCAATGATTTTAACTTTTTAAACACAATTTAATAATCATTTTTAACTGCATTTTTTTCAGGGCTTCATTTTAAGACCTTATCAGAGACACTAACTAGTAGGAGAGGAAATTGTGTACTGTACGTCAGAGTTTTTAAAATGGAAATGCCTAGCCACAGGCTAACATTGACCACAGTTGAAAAAAAAATGAGCTGCATAATCCTCCATGCTCCAAGTATCTTTGATAATGTCTAAAAATGAAGCCCTGAATAAAATTTTATTTCAAAATGATGATTTAGTGCTTTAAAAAAGTGAAAATTGTAAGTTGACCGGATTCACCTGCCCATTTTATCCCATAGACTTACTGTGTGTAGATCTAGGCTATTTTGTACTAGGCCCGAGTACTAATTGCTTATTCATTCATCCCTTATAGAAAATGAAGCTTGCGGCAAGCTCGTAACGAGCTTGTAATATGCTTGCCACAAGCTTGTTGAGCTTGCTGCAAGCTTAAAATAGCTTGCGTTGTTTTTTGCAAGCATTTTACTAACTTTGCGCAAGCTTGCAGAGTCATATGCAAGCTTGTAAAGTTGCAGGCAAACTTGCAACAGCACACGCAAGCTTGCAACATTACGCACAAGCTTGCAGAGTGATAAAAGCAAGCTTGCGATGCAATACAAGTTTGCAGAGTCAGTGCACAAGCTTGCGACACCGCATGCAAGCTTGCAGAGATAGTTCACAAGCTTGCAAAATCACATAAGCTTGTGGAGTTAGTACCCAAGCTTGCAGAGTCATTTTGCAAGCTTTACAACATGATCTGTGTATTACATGTATTTAGAATAATATATCTACATGTACCTACACTATCCGTGCAAGATGCATTATTTTCTGCCTGAGTTCAAACTACATGTATTTATGACATGTAAATGAATTCATTTATCTCACAGTTGTCGATACAAGAGAAGAGGTTTTCAAGGAAGAGTGTGGATCAATCTCTGATCTCATCATGCAGATGTCAATCAAGTTTTTTTAAAGTCTTAATGTGCATCATGCACATAAAAATATCCCCAATAAAACTATAGTTTTCTTACTGTGCAAAACACCTCCAACCCACAAACTGCTGCAGGCCCTTTAGTGGCCCAAAAGCTACACTTAACCCGTTGCCTCCGAGATTCTGAAAATCCCATAGAGTTAACAAAGGGCACATCCGGTTCCAGTAGCCAACGGGCTAATTTGTCTGTTTTTGTAAATTTCAGGTTGAATTAAAGTACAAATATGTTTAAAACCTATAAATTTAGTTTCATCCAAAAAATAAAACTAGAGTTTCATTATATAATGAAATTTAAGAGCTATAAATGATTTGAAAATTGTTTAAAACATACAACATAAAAGTCAATATGTGGGACTACAGCGGCATTTCTGACTTATCTTACAATAATGCAAATAGTTTGAATATAAAAATGATGTATTTTGCACTCCTACATGTATAATGTTAGAGACATATTACATGTAGATAAGTGTTGTCAATTTCAGTTCATCTAATCCTCCAAACATTAATATTTATACTTTCTGATGCATGATATATGGATACAGGGCTAATCAAGGAGCCCCATTACCAGTTTATTTCTCCATGAAACCCCAATGTTTAACGAATTATAGTTCCCCTACCATGCAATTGCACTGTATGTATGAGGTTCAAGTACATAGACCCTATTCAGGTCCTTATGTTTACTTAAGTTCTTACCCTTCCCCTGTTTGGGTGGTATGGCAGGAAGTTAATGTTTGCATAGACTTGATCTTGATAAGAGAACAAAGGATGTTTCCATCTTGAATGACCAGTAGCTTGGTCCCATTTGAAAATCTCTCATTCCACTATACTGGCATGCAGAGAAGCTGGTGTACAATTTTTCATGTTCAACTAGCAAGCACAACAATTGAAAGTTTTGAGGAGAGATATCTGATTTTGTAGTTGGCATTAATAGGGGTAAGTCATATGGGTTATTACTTGTAACATTTATGGAGGATATTAGGCAGCTTGCCTCTTTGTAGACTGTAAATGATAGGATATGTTAAGGAGAATCTGGAGTACTTGTTGATGATGGAAAACCTTTCCACACTTCATGGTTTTCAAGTGAAAGTATATAATGTGGGACTAATTCACTTCACATGTAATAAAAAAAAATTTGCAGAATTGGCAGTTTTAACATGTGAAGTTTCCATCAAATACCCCTCAGTTGCAATGGCAGCAATTAACATTGCCCCATATATTGATTTCTGTGTTAGTAATTTTCTGCAGTGGGGAATTGTTCTGTCGTTTGTAACTACTCTCTCTGTACTATAGTGACATTTTCAGAATACGATCTGTTCACAGAAGGTTTGAAAACAGTTTTTTTACCAGCTGATATCAAAATTACATATACATGCATGCATGTTGTTCTGAAAGAACTCTATCTTATCTTTTATTGTGTGTGTGTGTCTGACATTCACAGGCAAGAAGCATATTTATGTAATTAGAAATTAAACAAAAATTGGAAATTAATATGTGAATTATCTACCTTGTTAGGATTAGACTATAATCTGCCAGGAAATGTGGAACTATTTCACATTCACTCATCTGCTGCACTTAAGCTGATCCAGAAATCAAAGGGCTTTGTATATGTTGTTGAAAAATGATATGAACCATCAGGCGCAATAAAACTCCAAACCATTATGTGTTGTATCAAAAGCCCATCATGATATTCATGTGATGTACATTGAATGTGTGTATATGGTTTAATGTGTGAGAGTTGAAAGCTTGGGAGCAATTGCTTGCAGACAGGCTTGTATAAGCTTGCAGGATTACAAATATTCAAATTCTAGGACAAGCTTGTTTAATTAGATATTGACAAGCTTGCTTGCAATCTTGTCCTGCAAGCTTGCAAGCTTGCCTGCAATCTTGTCCTGCAAGCTTGCAAGCTTGTCTGCAATCTTGTCCTGCAAGCTTGCAAGCTTGCAATCTTGTCCTGCATGCTTGCAAGCTTGCCTGCAATCTTGTCCTGCAAGCTTGCAAGTCCTCATTTAAATATTTGAAACGCGCAACCTCGCGTGCAAAGTTGCATGCACGGTTGCACACAAGCTTGTACACAAGCTTGCATACAAGCTTGCATACAAGCTTGCAACACAAGCTTGCAAACAAGCTTGCGTGAATTTCTATGAGGGTACCTAGAAACAAAGGCTGTTTTTGACAACCTATAAGCTTGTCCAAGGCTTGTCCAACATAGCAACAAGTAATACACATGCAAACTGGATTCCAGCAATTGAAGTTCATTTAAAAGGAGCATGTTAATGAAATAGCTCGTCTCTTAGTTCCCCGGGAATGAAACAATCATGAAATGATGAAACGGCCTATTTGAAAGTTTGCCAACATAGCAAAATCTAATATACAGTGCGTCCCAGAAAAAAAGAAATCAAGATTGATGAAAACATTTTTATATCTTCATAACAAATATGAAATAAAAATCGTATATGGTTGGAAAGCACATTTTCTCTTCTTTAATTTGATACCGGTCACAGAGATTCCCATTCACGCATGGCTGAGCAAAGACAATAAGAATGGACACAGTCATAAAATCATTCGCACGAGCAAATTTGAAATTCAAACTGTCATGCTTGAATGTATTCAGAATATCTTTGACTTTGAATGACATCATTGAAAAGAAAGCCAATTTTACTTCTTTCATATGATACCACATTTGAGAAAAATAAGCGCTGCATCAATGAGAAAAGACAATTTCAAATGATGCCTGTTTTCAGAAATGTTCCAAAATGCATTCAAACCCGTTTTCTAGATTCAGCAGCCAGCAACCAATAAATTACCTTGCGACCATGATTCGGAGCCTATTGTTGTGACCCGAATTTTTTATGTCATGCTTTTGTTTCTTAAAAATAATTACATTTAATACCATGAAAATGGACTCAAAGATGGAATATATGCATGCAAATGAAATTTTGGTAGCACCAATATCCATTATTTTAATTCAAAAATGTGTGAATGATTAATGATAAGTTATGTATCAAATGAAAAAGACGAACAGAGCTTTACAGTCATACCTAATTCACTGAAGAAATTATTCATTATGAATATTTTTGCCATGACATCCAGTTTCCTTTTTCTGGGACACACTGTATATAAAAATTGGATTTCATGTATTGAATTGTATTCATTACACACAGGTTGATGGATTAACTTGTTACTACCCTTTTCCAAGTATTGTCCAATCAACTTGAAAACTTGAACTCACTGAATTGTTTTCTCTGTGTTGGCAGGAAGCAAAGAATAAGGGTGCCTCTTCTTGAGTAATGCTGTAATCCGGGAGTTTCTTTTCTCTACACAGCTGCAAAAAAACAAAGAGGTTACAGAAAATCTTTCAAGCCAATATTTCACACAGGAAACTTTAGTGACCCAAACATGTTGTTCAGACACTGAGTTGGTCAATGAACTGGGCATATTAGTTTTGATATACCAGTTCACTAATATATTGAAATTTTATGCACATCTTTTAAACAGAGGTTGTCCTAACAACCTGAGAGCTTGCCAAGGCTCACCCCAACACAGCAACAACTAATGCATGCACTTTGTCATACCTGCCAACCAGTACGATTTTTCCAGGTCAGCTCTGTCCTAATTCCAGTTACTAGGCGGTGCCTTCAACAACAAAAACGTTGATTATAATAAGAATAGAATGTGAATGACCAAAATAAATGAAACCAAATGACTTGGTTACTACAGTGATTTTAATATAATGCCCAAATTGTAATGGAAATGACGTGTTTATATTCACTGGTGAGTGACGGAACAAATGGTATGTTTTATTCATGTTTTTTTCTCATCAAAAAACCTTTGTTTAGCTGTTTCAAATATTTTTCTCATTCGTATTCTAATTTCATTTTTTTCATTATGTAACCTTTTTATTGTTTACCGTACCGCCTAATAACTGTAACAAGACCAGAACTGCCCTGGAAAAATCGTACTGGTTGGCAGGTATGCTTTGTTTCCTAGTCCTGAAAATGTATTCATTATAAACAGGCTTATGGAATAAGCCAGTTCAGAGTTAGTCCATGGAACGATTGACCTCATAATACCATAAATTTTTGAAGACTGGACAGCTCTTTTATAGTGAGGTATTTGAGTACTACTATTCCTGAAGTCATGGCTACAATAATTGCTTTTGTTACATCCACTGAAAAGCATACCGTCACCTGTCACATGCATCTTGTTCAAGCATAATTATCACATAGCTCTCACATTGAGTATCCAATTTTTCAAATGTCTGCTTACA
Source organism: Eucidaris tribuloides (assembly GCA_001188425.1). Taxonomy (NCBI): domain Eukaryota; kingdom Metazoa; phylum Echinodermata; class Echinoidea; order Cidaroida; family Cidaridae; genus Eucidaris; species Eucidaris tribuloides. Next base: position 8,301 of record JZLH01S0204435.1, read on the forward strand.
CAAGTATCGTACAATGACCTCTTTTCTGAAGATGCGCAAATCAAAATTCCAAACTGGCTTATAGCTCATTACAAGGCCCCCTAAGGAAGAAACATTCATAAATTTGAAAACATTCATAAACTGGTATATTGTGTACGAAAGAGAGCAACTTATGTGTGAGAGACACATAGACCCAATTTACACCAAAGGGCCGGCCTAAATTGGAGGCCCGGGGCCCACAATTTTTTGCATTTACACCAAATATTAGGCTGGCCTAGAGGCCCCCTTTCCAAAACTCACCCCATTGTGTCGCCCTATCATTGATGTAAAAGAAAGCAGTTTATTTCTTTCGTGCACGATTTGTTAAAGTATACTGTACACGTTGCATGTATAATATCCCTACATACGTAAGTAAGCACCAATTTCTCATTGTGTAATGTTGATGTTGATACACCATAGTGCAGTTCTTAACAACAGTATAAAGAAAAAAAATACATAACGGATGTAACAGTTCATGTATTTTGTTGTCTTTGTAAAATCTACGATAGTTGGTTTGATTGTGGTTTGATTCACGGTTTACCCACACGCTTTGTGTACACCAGAAGTTAGTTTGTGAGTTTTGGCATGGTGCATTACGTAACTCCGCCGCATCGCGTGGTAAATTAGGGGCCTGAGGCCTTCTTTGCATTTACACCAAGCTTTAGGCCGGCCTCGGGCAAGCTTGGTGTAAATCGGGTTATATGGAGGATATTGTAACTATAACATAATCCAATTGTAAATTTTCTGGAATTTGAAAGTGTTAAAAATATATACAGGGGCTGCCAATTTTTTTTTGTTTCATTGTTTTTGTTTTTATCGAGGTGGGTTTCCATGATGGGTATGTCTTTAAAACAATTCTCTTCACTTTGTGTAACAAGATATATAATGCAGTCAAAACACCTTTAAAAACTGTGGATTCTTAGTTCTTGTAATTGATAAGTTATCATGATATAATGGGTGCTGGAAGCACATGCAAGTCTTTGACCAAATTATAGACCAATTCAGTTTCAGAACACTGGAGTTTATGTCAGCCATAACGGGGGCTTCCAAAACAAGAAGAAAAGGCAATTCAAAGGGTTATGTGATGAGTCAGGTGCATTGAGATGTCAGTGTTTTTGTTATGCATGCTAGAAGCCCCCCAGTTAAACATAAGCATAAAGAACAGCACCCAAACCAAACAGGTCTATGAAGGCACAAAACTTACGCCGTGATACAGGCCTTTTTCCACCTGACATCAGCATGCAATGAATAGACTGGGTGTGGTTTGGCTGGAGAGTCCTGCTTGATTGCTGCTGACTTGCCCGAGGCAGATGCTGCATACTGCACGTACAGAGGCTGCCACAGAATACTATGAAGAACCAATATAGAGATATTCAAGGCATAATGAAATAGACTACCTTTTGAAAGATCTTAATAGATATTATAAAACATATATAATAATTTATAAAAAAAATGAATTTTATATAAATTATAAAGAACAAGACTTGATTATAAAAACCCATGCAAGGATCTGAGACGTCTGACTAGTCAAAAGCCATGCATTGTTTTCTCCCCGCACACAGACCACCGTCTTATCTCCCCACACATCACCATGTGTTATTGATATACCACATTGAAAGTGGTTATGACCTTACCATAGACATATAATTCAAACACTAACTCACTCAATTATTCAGTCCATGGAAATTGACAGTATTGGTAGGTTGGTCGAACTCCTGGATTCAAACATTTCCACTGCACCAAAATATGGAGCATTGACCCTATTCTATTGAGCTGACAATGGGATTGCTAACACATCCAAACAATGATGAAGGTAGACAATAGCTAACTTCATGGATTGCTGATACTGGTGACACTATTGTTCATGAGACAAAAGGAGTTACACTTTAGAACTTTTATCTGTGTCAAGTATAATGGCCATTTTCAAACAAAAGTGGACATGAGGGTGAAAATTAAAACTTGCAAGAAATCAATAGGCTTCAATATTTTTTGAAATTAGATATGATCTTAGATGATAGTTTTCCATGAAAATTGCATAAAATAATATTATATGTGGTTACACATTGAATTTAGGACAAGGGTAATTAATGTTAATATGGGTATTTTTGCATTTTGTTGTGTCACTCATGGCATGTAAGGGGGGACCATTTGCCACAGAGAGGGAATGATTGATTGTGACTACATGTGTTAGATAGGTAATCTATTTACGCACATGTTCTAGGACTCATGGTACTCTTGGAGAACTACTTTGGTACGAATCCAACTATAACCAATAATGGTCAGACACTCCAAAATTTGTCGTGTCACTCATAAACCATTTTTTTGTGGGAAGATATGAGCCCTTAAGACTCTCAAATTGTCGTGTCATTCATGTTTGAAAATGACCTTTTTAGAATGTAAGAATGGTTTCACACCTTTGTCAGAATAAACACTTATTGAAAAGAAGGCAGTTTGGCTGCAGCCAGCTACCAAACCATTTACATTAACTTACTTGTCACTTGCTAGCTCAAGCCACTGTTTGCTGACACAGACACATGTTAGGAGATCACTTGGAGGTAGGAAGGAGAAGATACGAAGCAGAAGCTCAGAAGGCAAACTGTTAAAATGCAAAATATAATACACAGGGTTTTTATGATAGCTACACAAATACATGGATACAAAAGGCACTCGGAATTAGGTAATGTAACTGTACTTAGTTGAATTTTAGAAAAAAAATATTGTAGGGTTGTTATTTTGTCACTTGTATTTTATGTTTCTATTAGTTCCCTTTAATTCAGGTTGATATTCAGTTATGTTAGTTGGGAAGTTTGTTTGTCAGTTATTTTGGTTACCATCCATCACCTCATTCCTCATGCCATGTCACCTGTCACCTCCACTCCATGATTTCCATATGCATCACGTGTGGTCATGCATTTCATCCTCACACCCGAGTCTTCTGTTCTACATTCATTATTATGTAATCACCCCTAGGTTCTTTACCATCTTCATCTTGCCTTTCTTATTGGTTATTTTATGAATTGGGTTTTTTCATTTTAGTTTGTCCCTCCTTTGCCTTTACTTTCATTGGTTCATTTATGTTCATTTTAATATGTGAATATTTATGTTTGTATGATTCTGAGGACAAAGCAGCCCCAACTTATAGATGATTACATCAGAGCACTACCAGACTTCTTCTCAACAAGTTGTGTTTTATTTTGGTGTCCTGACTCCCTGCTGTGTTACTGTGTGTCTCCCTGTGCTGTGATATGTTTGAGGATTGAGCTGAACATTTTATACTTTATTATCTTTGTCAATTTTACATCCTTACAATACAAATAATAAATACATCCATGAACAGAAATATAGTTTTGCTATATTTTCAGTTATTTATTTTTTTTTGGGGGGGGGGAGGGGAGGGGGATTAATTTTGTGTAGTATTGAATGCCTGTTTTCATGCAATTTGGCACTTTCAAAGTAAACTAAAATAGTATAAAATAATTCAATACCCTCTTTTTGAGTTAAAAGGTAAATGACATGATTGTGGGTAGTCCTCAACTTGGGGTGAAACTACTCTAGAATCAGGTAAACTGTGCAAGGATTCTAACTTGTAGTCAAAACTTCAATTTTGTAAATTAACTTCCATCAGTATGCCTTGTGACAGACATATCTATTGTGTAGCTTTCTATAGGATCTATTTATATGGGGCTCAACAGAAACAAAATGTAAGTATGTTCATGCTTGATTTGGCTTAAGTAAACAAATTCATGAAAAATCTTCTCCAGCCAGGGTATACACTCCAGCTGGTGTATCCATAAGCATATATTTCAACCAGTTTGGTTTGAGAGGCATTTTTTTTTTCATTTTTCCCAATCATGTCACTGCCCTTTACTACATTAACACTGACGATCAAATATAGAAACTATACATTTTCCTAAGCCTGTCATCCGATCCGATACCATCCAAAAATCTCGGGCGGTTTTGGCCCTCGGACTACATGATACCGGGATAACTTGATTGATGTAATTTCTCGATAAATGGCAGGGTAAAAACAAATTGCACCTATCTGCTTGGATTTTGTACAGTGGGGAATTATTGGACCTTGCACTTACTTCTGTATTGAGCTTTAGCAGCTGCCAAATGTCACAAAACATAAATCCCAGACTGACAACAGGCTGCAGAGATGAATGATCTCAGGGTTACCAGTTTGACCTGTACTATTTTAAGTAGGTCAGTGGACTTGTTTCCAGGCATACAGGTGAAGGGTCATCAGGGTGAGGAATATTCTCATTGCTCTACAGCATGGGTAGTCTACTCGTTCAACCTCCCTAGACCTAGTGCAACGTTGTGTGTACATGATATTGTCAAGGCAGACAGTGGTATTGTTGACAATCGAGAAAAGAGACAATCCAAGAAATCCCAGTTAGCCTTGACATTGTATCCGAGACGAGGCGATCCGAGCATGTGGCCTCAAGATAACAGCCTTACATTTTCCCTTTTGTTATGTACGGTACTCACTCATAAATTGCGGCTTTCCTTCTTGCAGACCTGGCTGGTTGTATTCTTCCCAAAGGAAGTTTACTTGCCTTCACATCCTTTTTGTGTTTTGTTGTTCTTGCTGCATGGTTTCTTGAAGCTGGGTGAAGCTCTGAAATTCTCTTGGACGGACTGGAGGATGTGGCCTGCAACACCACCATCCCCATGATCATCATTCAGGTTTAGTTCTCCTAGTGGTGGATAGTTCATAGGCTGCCTAGAAAATAAAGCAGACATACTTCAGTCACCATCAGTGAATGCACACTTTGTGCAGAGCATGACAATTCAGATTGTATGAAATATTGAGTGAAGCTACACAATACACAGTAAAAGCTATCAAATGTAATCACATTTGAATTAGACTGAAATTCATAATACCAATATCGATGATGGCAAAAAATATATCTTAAAGACGCTATATAACACTGTGGAAGATCCGTTTAAAAAATTGTCAAACTTTGCTGTCTGACATATGTAACAGTGTTTGAATTGGCAAATAAACATCCTAGAACACAAAAGTTCAGACAGTAATGTTGTCACTAGTACAATATGTGCAGATACAAATTGGCACATTAAACATTCTCAGCCGATAGGAAATTCTGCAACACAGCAGTCTATGGGTGAAAGCTGGAATGGTCTCTCAATGATTTTCACTTTTTTTAAAGCACTTAATGATCATTTAAAACTGCAATTTTTTTCAGGGCTTCGTTTTTAGACCGTATCAGAGACACTGGTAGCATGGGGAATCACGTAGCTCAGATTTTCTAAACTGGAAACAATGTTATACAATGCCTTTAATCCATTTACCAATGGGAATTTATCTGCAATCTGCTCTGATCATGGTCCTGATCCTCAAGTGGGATATAAATGACCAGTAGGATATAGTTGACCAGTCGATATGTGACCACAACAACGGGTTTTCACCCTTCTCTTTTTGATGAAGTGGGTGGGTTCTTTTACATAATGAGGTGATTCTGTCTCAACACGGATTCTCCGGCTTTATGTCCTATCCTATGCGTACAAAGGCATCAAATAATGTAGAACAATATTTTCAAGCTGATGTTGCTTTTTCACAAATAATGAGTTTTAAAAAAAGACATTGAATATGTACCCAACAAATGCCCCTCCAAGAAACCTGAGAATGATTTTTGCTACTAAGAGTCAAATGTGGAAAATCCTATAATTTTGTCAGTCTTGTCAAGGTTTCATTAGTCTTGATCGCTTCACAGGATTGTAAGAAAGTCTTTTATACCAGGATCCACTGTGTACTATACCTTACAACCCAAAGCCATTATACGAATGAATGTCAAATACCGTACCTTGCATGACCTTGCTTTTGTTTGTCCTTGTGTTTGTTCATATAATTGGACAGCTGCTTGTTGTGTCTCTCTGCTCCTGACATCTTCTTTCACACTTACATGTACGTACATGTAATTATCGCATTCAGGCAAAATGTTGTGTACAAGAAGTACTCAAATGAACCCATCTGTAACAGAAAATAAAACAAATTGATAAATTTACCAACTGAAATATGACCAAAACTGAAATGTTTAAGAGGCACCATCTTATAAATCCATCATGAATGATTTTTCCATACAGTAAATTAAATTATGTACAACATTATAAATAACAAGAGCCCCGGGGGGGCACGACGCTCACCTGAGGTCTCGCAAACTCTCTATGGTGCCCATAGAAAAAACATCAGCTATATGTATAGTTTTGGCCCTTGGAGCCTGATATCTAGGCACCCATGTAGCCTAGGTTCCATGACATTTGCTCCGGCGACAATTGCTCCGACCATAATTTCATGCACTAACGCTGACCTCAACCCTAACCCTAACCCTAACCCTTACCCTAACCCTAACCCTAACCCTCTTCTGAACTGGAAACCCAATGACAACCCCAAACCTAACTC
>JZLH01S0204474.1:1110-13410 GCA_001188425.1 Eucidaris tribuloides
GGGGGGGAGGGACATGTCCCCCTTTCCCCTCCCTGGATTTGCGCCCCTGCACACACAGCGTGCGTCCCTTGAATTGTTTTAAGTTCTTTACATATAAGTCAGTATTTTTTGCAAACTGATTTTTAAAGTGAAACCCTGACGCATCTCTTTTCTTCCCAGGGAAGTTGCGATGAAATAATAAGTGCGGGTACTGATGTAAAGAAGAAGAGGAATCTCAAGCCCCCTTTTTCATTTAATTTTGAAATATTTTGCACGGCTAGTCGTCGCAACTATCGATTTTTACAATGGTAGATTGGGAGAAGCCCAATCTGCACCATGAATCAAAGGAGACCATTACATATACAAAGCAGGCAAATGATAATATTCCAACACGGATTAAAGGCAGTGGATCTCATTTGCAAACATCCCCGCAGACCAGGAAAAGATAGCCCATGCCTGTAAGTTATTGATGAAGGGTATGTCTGTGAAATCTGGGGTTCAGTGGTTGCCTAGAATTCGAAAAATGCAAAAGAAAACAATAGCCAGTTAGTGTACGTTCTATGGTAGGAATTTTTTTTCTCGCGAGAAAAAAATTCAAATCTCAGTCTAACAGTCACTATAATTCCACTAAAACTGAGTTTCTAGCTCCTATATTTTGCTAAAGGTTCCCAGATGGCATTTTCTTCTAAATGCCATTGTATTTACACAATGTTAATTTTTAGGCATGCAAAAGAGATCCCCTGCCTTTAAAATACATATCCAGTTTGAAAAGATTCGACTTGGATTTCAAAGACCAATATCGAATCAGAACACATAATGAGGCCACATAATAATTTGGCTTTCGGGGGGTTTCTGCTGACATCTTTTTAGTAAAAGGAAACAAAATATTGACTGCAAAATAAAATGTAGTAGACTTAGTAAAACAGGCATTGAATAACATATCTCATTCTAGAATCATTTTTGGGGCATTTTAATTGTTTTAGACTACTTCCATTTAATCCTCTCACCTCCATTTTTGCCCCATTTACAGTTCCAGAACCTTTGACATCAGTTCGAATCAAACCAAATAAGACTTCGATACATGTCTCCTGGGACGAACCAGAGAATCCTCATGGATACATCACAGGATATCGAGCCGAATGGCAGAAATCTCAAATGAACAAGTAAGAGGTCCAGCTCTGTCCGATTTGAATAGGCTTGAGTTGATTCGACTTCAATTGGATTTGATTTGATTACATTTTATTTGACTTGATTTGACTTTACATTAAGAATAGTTAAGAGTGACGAATAAAACGAAACGTTTCGTTCTATAGTCTGACTCGAAAAATGAGGGTCTGATTTGACTTGGGTTGGGTTGATTTGACTTAATTTGATTTGATTTGATTTGACTTAATATTGAGAATGGTTAAAGGTGACGAATGAAAAGGAGGATTCGTTCTTCATTCTGACTCAAAATATGAGGGTTTCATCTGACTTGGATTGAATTGATTCGACTTGGGTTGAGTTGATTCGACTTAATTTGATTTGATTTGACATGACTTTATATTAAGAATGGTTGGGTGACGACTAAAAAGACAGTGTTTTTTAATCTTACTCGAAAATGAGGGTCTGATTTGAATAGGGTTGAGTTTATTTTATTTAATTTGATTTGGATTTGACTTGATATTGAAAATGGAGGTAAATAACATGATTGGGGGTAGTCCTCAACTTGGGCTGAAACTACTCTAGAATCAAGTAAACTATGCAAGGATTCTGCTGTGAAAATCTGGTAGTCAAACGTGACTCATTCTAAAATAAACAATGTCAATATCACTTGTACCACGGAAACCTGCTGTGTGGCTCTCTATGGGGCTTATTTTTATCGTCCCCGGATAAAATTAAGATAATCCTATGTTTATGCTTGATTCTCCTAAAGTAAACAAATTAGAGATAAATCCTTCCAGCTGGGAGATCCACTCTAGCTGGTGTATAGTCGGTATACATTTCAACTCATTTGGTTCTTGAGGCATATTCAAGTGTTTCCAATCATGTCATTGACGTTTAAGGGTGACGAATAAAAAGAAAGAGTTTCCTTTTGGACTGACTCGAAAGATTGAGGGTCTGTTGGTTTCACATAGCAACAGATTAGACGTAACCATAAAATGGAGTTAGATTTGCCCTAGTGTTTTCAATATCCTTTGTGAATCATGGGTGACCTCCTTAAAGGCCAGATCCACCCTGACGTCAAGTTGGTTTTAATAAAAGCAGAACAATCAGAAAAAAATATCGATGAAAGTTTGGCGAAAATCCACCACAGAATAGCGGAGTTATGAAGTTTAAAAGTTTTAAATTTGTGACGTCACATGCGAGCAGCTCCCCCAATGTCATGTAATATAAATTCCATAAAGTGTCATTTTCTCATGTAATTTAAATAATGTAACCTGTGCATTCTATATGAAACCTTATTTCATACGTGCTTCTATGAAAAAAGTACATGAAATTATGAACCAAGAAAAGTGGAAGTTTGTTGAATTAATATTACATGACATATGGGGAGCTGCTCGTATGTAAGGTCACATAATTATAACTTTGAAAGTTCATAACTCCGCTATTCTTCAGTGGATTTTCGGCAAACTTTCATTAATATGTTTCTCTCATTGTTCCCCTTATATTAAGACCAACTTCACGTCAGGGTGAACCTTGTCTTTGAACCACTCGGGGGCCACCGGGCGGGCCGGCGTGATTATCCAGAACGGAGACGACGGGCTTCTGCAGAAGCCAATGTAACATGACAAACTTTTGACATATAAAAGAGGATAAAGTTGAAGTGCTGAATGCCTCTGTCTCTGTCTTTTGTTTGAATTGTTTAAAGCACAAGGACAATTTTGGTCGATCTTACCAATTTTTCTTTCAATCTTTCACAAAGTATACTATTGTTACCCAGAGATCAGAAAACAACATCAAACCTACTGGAAAATGTTTATAGTGCCAAATTAGGATGTTATTAAAGGAGAGCATCTAGCGGTATGCACATTACTATGGGAAATGTCAGCCCCCCCCCCCCCCCAGCATTTTACATTTGGAGTAATTTCTCACAACATGGAAGGGTTTCAAAGCAAGCAATTTTCAGGGCATTGATGGATCATACAGGTGATGTAAAAAGTATAATGAAAAGAATTTCATTTTTTTTTTACCAATCAAACTATAATACAATGTGGCCTTAAATAATGCCGTAGCGATTATTTACGAGTTTCTTTTTGTTTTGTGATATACCATGTAGGCAGGATGAGTTGGTGACGGACACGGAATATACCATCTACGGAGTGTTGCCATGTTCAGAATACAGGATACGCGTAGGTGTGGTCAACAAGAGAGGAGAAGGGTGGTCGAACTGGCAGTTTACCGATACGCTACCCGAAGGTAGATGTAATGAGTAAAGTGAACCTTCCACAGTAACGGGACATGTTAGAAATGATTGAAATTGGATACAATATTTTATTTCTTCTCTTAAAGACATAGGCTAACATAGTGGAGCTTCAATTTGAAAGATGGACAAACTGTGATATCTGAGCTACATAGTAGTGCTAAAATGAACAAATACCCTAGAATACAAGAGTTTGGAATGTCATGCTGCCACTGGCAAGATATGCATGAATAAACAATTTTCACTCCAGTGGAGGATAAAATTGCCTAGATCTCCACACAGTAAGTCTAGGGAGTAAGTCTAGGTAGTCTTAGGGAAGAAATGGGCATGGAAAATCCAATCATCATCCTGAGTAAATTAAAACTATCCCGGCATAATTCATATGGACAGATCCAGGCAAAGTTAAAGGGGTGGTCATATATAACTTTATTTTTATATACTGTAGAACATGTTGTTAGGTTTTACAACTGTATAAATAAATATCTATTATCTATTTAACTAGAGAATTAGCTTCTACTTAATATAGGTGTAATTCAAATTCAAATTCAATCTTTATTTCCAATTCATTAAAAAAGATACATAGACAAAAACAGACAATACAGAACAAAATTACACATGTTGACAAAACAGAAATACAACTAAAATTGATGGTACAGATGTACATTGCATTTTAAACAAAATAAAATGATTATTGGAAAAATGAATGGAAAAGGGTGTGTACGTAGAAAGCCCTTGAAAAGGCTTGTTAAATTGCACATACCCGAAATTATTGAACGGTTGTTGTTTGATATTATAACTGTAGCTTTAGTTGTGATAGTGTACCAATATTGCATTCAAATGTAATCATAAATGACATAATTAAAACACACACACACACACACACACACACACACACACACACACACACACACACACACACACACACACACACACACACACACACACACACACACACACACACACACACACACACACACACACACACACACACACACACACACACACACACACACACACACACACACACACACACACACACACACACACACACACACACACACAAACACACACACAAACTCCCACATACCCACACACACACATATACATTACCAGAATCAGGGTAAAATGGATATCATTGGAGAATCAGAAGTACTTTAATACAAAATGAAAAAATACACTTTATTTTTTGATACAGCCTCAATAACAGCAAAAACATCATTTCTTTTTAAATACAAATTTGTTACACAAGTCTTAATTTAGCACACAATGGTAAACAGATGGACAACATGACAATATGTGCCTGGTATGCAGCTTCCAGTTTCCCAAAGACTGCGTGGGAATACATGATAATGACCCCCACCCCCAAGAAAAACACAACAACAACAAAACAAAACAAAGAAACACACACACACACACACACACACACACGCGCGCGCGCGCGCACACACAACAAATTCATATTAAAGGCAGGGGATCTCTTTTGCATGCCTAAAAATTAACATTGTGTAAATACAATGGCATTTAGAAGAAAATGCCATCTGGGAACCTTTAGCAAAATATAAAAGGTAGAAACTCAGTTTTTGTGAAATTATAGTCACCGTTAGACTCTGATTTGAATTTTTTTCTCGCGAGAAAAAAATTCCTACCATAGAACGTACACTAAGCGGCTATTGTTTTTCTTTCACATTTTTCAAATTCTAGGCAACTAATGACCCCCAAATTTCACAGACATGCCTTTCATCAATAGCCTAAGGGCATGGGCTATCTTTTCTTGGTCTGCGGGGATGTTTGCAAATGAGATCCACTGCCTTTCAAACAGATGAAAGACTAATTCAACAAAGCATGTGAAATAAGTAAAGAAAGTCAGTAGGTAGATATCAATTCCTTTTTAAATTGCCTTTTAATTTAAAAAATCGCACGGAACTCATCGCAAAATGGGCTGGGGTTGGTAGATCCATCTCTTTTCCTTATCGAGTAAAAAAAAATTGCCGGTCTTTGTGTTCCGTGTTCCCCCACCACATTGCCACCATCCTTCTCTTGTTTTCATTCGGCAGTACCAACATCTGAAGGGGGATTTACGATTTCTGCCCTACCGGGGACACCCGACGCTCTCCAACTGGAATGGGAGACACTCAGACAATACCTATTGACATGCTCGCAAGTCTCTGGATACAGAGTATCGTATTGTAGAGTTGCCAACAGCCAATCTGCTGCAAGCAACACAGCTAAATGTTCAGGTTGGTGAAAAATGTTTATGTTTTGAAGTTTTATATACGGTAAAAGCCTTATAAAAACATATTTTAGGGCAAATATCTGTTGCGATATGGGCTTGCAACGATTACTCACGTACTCAAGTCACGGCGCACTAATACGTTTAGAGTACATTCGTAGAAACTATGAACTTATGTGATCTAACAATTCGTTGAAATACTACAAGCAAAATACGAATCATTACGTTAAGTGAGGCATGTGGTAATAAAGTGTACATTACATTTGAGTTTACGTGATTTACCTGCGTGAAAAAATTAAGTGTAGGCCTTAGACTTCGTAGATTAGATGATGTATTTTACGAACTTTTTAAAACGTGATAGGGCGCAGTGTCGTGAATACGAGAGTAAACGTTGCAAATCTGCAATATGTATATATTTTTTGAGGAGGGAGGGGGGATAAACAATTTACTTTTTATCAAATTTATGTTCATTTTCTATTGTAAATACTACTGTTATGGCCAATATATTATAACAGTAAATATTTCATTTTTTCTGCTGAGGCATCAGTTCTGATATTAAAGTGAATAGAAAATTTGTGATGCTTGTTTTGCATGCCGAACCGTTGTTGTATCACAAGAAATAGAGGACAAATACGATAGGTCATTTTCACATTAGTATCAAGAAATTTGTTTTCCTCAAAATTCTCCTTTCAAAGTTCAAAACATGAGTCAAACAATGGAACAGTCAAGCACTAATTCACGGTAAATAAAGATCCTAATTAATCTAGATTATAAATATTAAAAATTGTATACACAGCAAGAGATGTTACATATACAATACAAGCTTGAGTTAAATTTCTGTGTTAATTTATGGTTTTACATTTACACCCATGGGTGTCACTTCTTAATTTTTTTTTTTTTTTTTTAGTTTCATGATAATCCTTTTTGATGTTTATCTGCAACAAAAGGAATAAGAACTTCCCGATTAACTACTTGATGTTGGAAAAAATTGTGGAAGATATTACACCGAAGTAACGCTTCTACAACATCAATAGAGAACCTCACCGACAGTTGTTGAAACTATACCTGGCCGGTGTTATACCATTGCAATTACCACGAGCTGCAGTGTCAAATTTACTTTTCTACATCATCACAGTGTAGTTTCAACACCTCACAGTGTGGTCCTCTATTAAAGTTAGAGCGGTGTTAGATTTAACACTCGTGGTGTTAAATCTAAAACCTCTCTTTTTGCAGTGTGTCAACAGTGGATGTGTGTATTCCAGCTACATCAACAACGTAAAGGTATAATGGGGACTTTTTTGTCTACGTTTTATGCAGCTCCCACAGTAACTCGTGACGTCAGCAAGGTGGATGACTCTGCAATACTACTCAAAGGTTTGGATCCAAACACAAGCTATTCAATCTGGATGACCGCCTTCACATCAGTGGGAGATGGGCCTGCTGGAGAGCCTTCGATTCACAGAACCAGTCCGGGAAGTGAGTTTGCTTAGCAATTAGCATTCCGATTGGTTTGAAATATCGTGTTCATGATTTGCGCACCCCGAAATGAGTTTATCGAGTAAATGAGCTGAGAGTATTCAATGTAAAGATTTACGAAATCCTTAGAGCTGAAAAATCGCATTTCGTGAACAGAAGGGCTAATGAAATAGAATGCACTGCCATAAGGACGATCAGTGAATTTAACTTTAAAGGGACCGGAAAGTCGCATATCGTGATGCTTTCGAGCTGGCCCGCTCGGGTAATATTCGGGAATGCCCGTATACTTTAGGAAAACGAGCGCGCACGAATTGTGTACATTTTCCCATGCAGCACGCATTCAACCGACGAAAGGCGAACTGCACACGGCCCTACCTTCAACGGTAATTCTGTTCGCACTTCACGATTGTTGTTATGCGCGGCCTTGCAATAGGGGCACGCGAATGGTATTGAACGTACATGGATTACGAGCGGCGCATCCCTTTAACATAGCGGATAAACTAGTCTAGTCTCATTGTCAAACCAGATTCGTGTATCATTTAGTGAAAACTATCCTGATAAAACATTAAAGTAATAGGCTAACATCGTGGAGCTTCAAATTAAAAGATAGTCGGGCTTTGCTATCTGAGCTACATAGTAGTGTTTGAATGGACAAGTAAACACCCTAGAATACAAAAGTTTGGAAATTTATTGCTTCCACTGGCACGATATGAATGAATAAACAATTAGTACTCGGGGTGAGTAAAAAATAGCCTAGATCCACACACAGTAAGTCTATGGGAGGAAATGGACAGGTGAATCCGGTCAACTTACAATTTTCACTTTTTTAAAGCACTAAATAATTATTTTGAAAAACAATTTTCCAGGGCTTTATTTTCAGACCTTATCAAAGGCACTTGGATCATGGAGGATTATGTGGCTCACATTTTTTTAACTGTGGTAAATCTTAGCCAGTGGCTTTAAGACAAGGTCACAAACTTACATCAGTGCACTTGAAAGCATCTCAACTTCACCGTCCTCCACTGGCACGGGTGCACTTGCGTCCTCCATCGTGCTTGTGGCACAAGCAGTCGAATTCCTTATCCCACCGCTGCCACCAAACGTGTGACGGACAAGTGGTTGCGTAACACAATGGGGGTGGCGTCGCGGGGCGCGAGGTGTATGCCATATGTGTGTTCCTCTGTATGTCACGCTGTCGTTCATTTCACTCACAAATCGCTGTCAGTCAACACATTCACAAAGATGTTGGTTTCCCCGCTTTAACTTTAACAGTTCCGTCCTAATACCATGTCTCAAGGTTCCCAGCTGGGCCGAGCGGTATTGCCCAATTAACGGGTATAGGGATGTTACAAACTCTGGTTCGTTTTGGCACAAAATAATATGGAATCAAGGTCAACGACTGATTCTCACTATCACTCACATATCTCAGCACTATGGAAGCTATCATGAGACGTTTGAAACCAAATTACCCGGCAAAGGGCCAGTTCCAACTTTTATTGAACACTTGCAGACAAATACAATTAGGCACTGTTCCGCAAGAATATCAATACGAGTCAGAAGAATTTAGCAACACCAGCAACACCCATTATATACCAGACCCCCCGACTAACATATCTATGCACATTGCACGTTAAAGTGGAGAAGAGGGACTGAAGTCACAAGTCTTCGCCACCCGTACAACTGTACAATCTAGCCTGCCCACTTCTTAAAGATTGTGTCATTGATTTGCACGTCAAAAACATCTAAATGAATGAAATCAGCTGAAATCATATCCAATGTGAAGATTGATATAAATAAACACCTTATAGCTGCTTGTTCCAGTTTATTGAGCAATAATGGTGGAATTTTATCCTGACTGTACTTGATCCCTCATACCTTAGTTCCATGGCAAATGGTGCTGGAAGATGACGTTGTCAAATCTCGACTAACCATATTACAGGGACGTAAAGAGTTATTTTTGTTTGAGTACGGTGTGTGAATTTTCAAAGCGTATGGGACATGAAGGGTTCAATGAAGGATAAAACATCAACGATTATGTGGTTGAATGTGCTCTTTGTTTCAATGGGAATTAGATTTTTTTTAATCTCTGTTTTTGTAAAATTCCATTGTCTACAACGTTGCACTGTTTGCATCGGACGCTAGAGGGCGTTGGTCAATGAGACAAAACGTACAATAGTCTTCACGCCAAGCTGTTTAAGTAATCACTTTTA
The DNA here is from genome assembly GCA_001188425.1 of Eucidaris tribuloides. Lineage (NCBI taxonomy): Eukaryota > Metazoa > Echinodermata > Echinoidea > Cidaroida > Cidaridae > Eucidaris > Eucidaris tribuloides. The sequence continues at coordinate 10,409 of JZLH01S0204474.1, forward strand.
CATAATAGATAGTAGACTCAAAGAATGTTGAGGAGCAATATTACACAATACATATTACATATTGATTTACTTATTTGTTGGACACAAGATCGGTTGATATTTTTTAGGCAACGTATTTGTTGCAAATTGCGGGACAAGCACTGTTGACACGGTGAGGAAAAATAAAATCGACGTACTGAACTGAAAATTAGGGCGAAAGAAATAAAAATGTGTATACAATTGGCAACCCATGTCGGGTAATTATTCATTTCTTCACAGACTTTTAAGATGTAATTTTTCACGTTTCCTTCCGGACCTCAATGTGGGGAACAAAATAACTCCCATATAGGCTCGTGTACAAAGACATTTTTCAATATTAAATTTATTAAAAATGTTTTTTCTTCGATTCAAAACGTGTAGGCTTATTTGCCTTTGAAGTGTGCCCAAATGGGTCAATGGAAAGATGGGTGTGACGAGCATTATGGTATTTTTCTTTTTCATTGAGATATCCGTGCGGGATGAATCAGCCTTCATTAACTAGCCTTGTTTGCTACCAGATTAAAGACTTTTAACAAGGTTGTACCTACAACTTAAAAACCGTTTCAAAGCTTGCGGGGTGAAACAAAGATTAAAATACCCAAGATGGGTTTCAAGAATACAAATGGATTAGTAAAAGTACGCTTATTGAATAGTTCTTGTTTAGGTCTTATTACATTTAGCTGGTACACGTGTATTACCTATGAGGAGGACACTGAATCAATGACCCAAGGGAGGAGGGGAGCAAATTTGTGACCCAAAATTTTTGCTCTGACGTATGGCTGATAATATTTCCCTCTCTGATATTTGTCCGTTTCAGATCCAGCACCTGCAGCAGGCATAAGTGTTCCATTGGTAGTGGGACTCACTGGTGGCATGTTGTTTATCATCTTTATCAGCCCTATTCTTTACATTTTATTACGGTAAATATCATTCTCTATTGAGTCAGTTTATGATTTATTTGAGTAGAGAAGCAATTCAAACTTTAAGCTTGTGGGAAATGTGTGGTATAGATTTCACACTATAGTAAAGTCGTCTTTACCATCAGTTTCACATGTCGGGATTCTTAGATAAGTAATGTCTCAAATGATTTAATTGTGTCCATATCTAACTTGTTATTAGCAATTAACATCACCTTCCTGAGTTTTACAAATACAATTGATACGAATTCATAGCAGTTTGTACGAAGTATTCACTGATCATCTATTTCGCCACTGTAATCCCATGTTAGAAATCACGCGAGTAACATACACTTTACGCGTACTTTATGGTATTGTATTCACACCTGCAGACGACATGCCACTCAGCGACATAGACAGAAAGAAGTGGAAAAGTCATCGAGAAATGAGGACAGGTTACCAGCAACTGCAGACAAGTCGCCAAGAACCGATGATAACTCATCAACATACGAGAATCAAAGAGTGGAAAATGCTGACACTGATTATCAAAGGCTCCAACTAAACACTAAGCTGAAAACCACTGTTTATATGTGTCTTAAAGATGATGAAACATTAGACGACCAGAATTTGACGTCTCCTCCACAAGAGAGTACTTACGAAGATCCCACTGACATGACTAACCCGCTGGACGATGAAGACTACCTACAACCGATGACAAGTGATAACACACCCCACGATTATGAAGACTACCTTCAGCCAATGAAAAATGATAACACACAGCACGATGATGAAGACTCCCTTCAGCCAATGACAAGTGATAACACACGCCACGATTATGAAGACTCCCTTCAGCCAATGAAAAATGATAATACACAGCATGATTATGAAGACTCCCTTCAGCCAATGAAAAATGATAATACACAGCATGATTATGAAGACTCCCTTCAGCCAATGAAAAATGATAATACACAGCATGATTATGAAGACTCCCTTCAGCCAATGAAAAATGATAATACACAGCATGATTATGAAGACTCCCTTCAGCCAATGAAAAATGATAATACACAGCATGATTATGAAGACTACCTTCAGCCAATGGGAATGGAAGAAACACAGCACGATAATGAATACTCCCGTCATCGAATGAAAAGTGATAATACACAGCACGATTACGAAGACCCCCTTCAGAATATGACAAGTGATAACACACAGTACGATGAAGAAGGTTACCTCCGACCAACGGGAGTCGATACCCGAGAGTATGAGGAGATGCCTGATTGCTTCTGAAGCGACTTATTCTGTAACGATTCAGATTCTGTTCAAGAATATTAATATTTATTTGGAGATAGTCGGAGAGGAACACTGAATGTCGAACCCAACTCACCTTTTCGGTAGCATCTTTAACGTATCATACCTGACATGCTACCCCGGTGATGTCACTTCCTATCCAAAGGCATAACGCATGATCGTTCCCCAAGTCAAAAAATACAACCTTTTTCGCGTGGTTTCAGGTACATTCTCAGCAATTTTGACTCCTTTTTTTTTGCATTTCAAGTACACTTTTACAAAATCACCCTTTTTTGACATTTCAAGAACACACATAAAAACACATTTTCATTTCAAAGGAGAACTCTGTTGTCCCTTTTAACTGTTTTAATACCATCTTTAATGAAGAAAACAAATAAAAGAGAAGTACATTGAATTCAAATAACAGAAAAGTACATTAAATTGTCCCAATTTCAAAATATCAAAGTTATCTTTTCCCAATAACCTGTGTGAACAATTCAGGAGTTTAGTATTCACCATAATGGGGTGAAATATAAACAAACCAGGATCCGACCTGAACTTTCCAGCGGAGTTGTCGAATATTTTGGGGCAAAAACATGACAAAAATGTAATACTGGATTAAATTAACCACTTGACTGCTGTAGGCTATAATGCGCACTGAACCCCCTGGTGCTGAGGCATTTTTATACACACACAAACGCCGTTTCTTTCGAATGGGACTATTAGCAATTAGGACTTGAACCAACACACACTCCCCGGGGGGGGGGGGTCGCTCTCCACACGGCCTGCTACGCACCCGCG
>JZLH01S0204474.1:19470-33088 GCA_001188425.1 Eucidaris tribuloides
TGCAGCTCTCACATAGAATTTGATTATTTATAAATAATTCAACTCCATAGAGATAGATGTATAATGTAAATCTATGTTCAACTCCATGAGCTCTCGTCGGTGGCTCGCATGACGCCACCTCCAAGTGCTTGTGAAAGACTTAGCTACAGCCGCAATTTGGCTAAAAGGACGGAACTCCAGTGTAAAAACATTACACGCGCCCGCACACGTCGCGTGCGGGCTGGCCCAGTAAGCCGCAGCCGTACGCGTTGCGAGTCAAATTTCTGTAAATTTTCCGCATTTCAATTTACGATTCATAAATCGGCGCAAATAATTCGAAGGATTAACGTGAAATCTTCATTACAACACCAATGGAATATAAAAATAACATCAAAATAAAAAAAATAACAAAGGAGATTGTTCTAAAATTGTTGTTTTTAATGTCATGGCACCGCCATTTTGTTTTGGGTAATGAGCATGCGCAGTAAGCGCAGTGCTGCCCAGACAAAAACAGTGACAAATATACGGAGCTTTGGTGAGGATTTTTTTTTATTTCTAATGAAATTATTTTTGATCGTATGAGCATCAATTAAATAATTGCGTTTTAGAAAATGCTCATGAATATTCATAGAGGAATATAAAGAATATATAAAGCATATATATTATCATACGTTTGTTGAAATGTGCCCGGAAATGTGAAATATCTATTTACGTACTAATCTCATTAAAGCAGTATGTAACCGTGGTAATAATGTGTTATGATGATATGAATCGCTTGTCTTGCACCCAGGCAAAATCACTCAGTTCTTAGAATGAAAGGTCATCTTGAGATCTGAGGGTGAAGTGTGCCAGGACATTGGTACTTATTAGTAGGTTTATGAATACGTGTAAAATAAAAGACCTCTGGTACTTTTTAATCTGTAAACAAAATGTATATATTATACCTCCCCCTTTACTGGAATGTTTACGTGGTTTGTGTAAACATGGAAGTAGAAGAGATAGAGAAAGAGAGAGTGATACTATAAATTAAACCATTTATGGGGTTAGTTATATGTGTGCCGACTGTCATTGATTCAATGCTTGTTCTTGCCAAACTGTCCAATTCATGTCAAGTCGCGTAATTTAAATTAACGTTAAATATGTAGCTTTCATAATTGTTATTCTTTTTGTAAAGAGGAAATTCATATTTCAGTTTATGCATACCAATTCGCAATGATTTTTTTTTTGTGTGTGTGTGTTTTTGTAGTAGCATATTAAATCAGTTGTAGGCACTACTGTTTTTCTAAGGGATCTGATCATGGGCAATTCCATGGAGTTGACAGCATAAATTGTCGCCAGCCAAAATCAAAGCACATTAAATTGCTTGCAGGTCTATACTATGCTTGCATGTGGCCATGGGTTTGTGTGTGTCTGTGTTTGTCTGTGCGTGTGTCTGTGTGTGTATCTATGTATCTGTGTATGGCTGTGTGTCTGGGTCTGTGTTTGCATGTTTGTGCCTCTGTATATGCCTGTGTTTGTGTGTCTGTGTTTCTGTGTGTGCCTGTGTCTTTATGTGTCTATGTACTTGTCTGTGCGTGTGTCTATGTGTCTGTATGTATATGTGTGTGTCTGTGTTGTATGTGTGTATGTGTCTGTGTGTCTATGTACGTGTGTGTCTGCCTGTGTGTCTGTTTGTGTTTGTTTGTGTGTGTGTCTGTGTCGGTTTCAGTGTGCATATGAGTGTAATGTGTCTGTGTCTGTCTGTGTGTTTGTTCGTGTGTGTATCTGTGGTGTTTTTCTGTGTGTGTATCTGTGTGTGGTCCTGTTTGTGTGTGCATGAGTGTCAGGTGTTTGTATGTGTCTGTCTGTGTGTATCATGTATGTGTCTGTCTTTCTGTCTATTTGTATGTTTGTATGTGTGTTTGTCTGTGTGTAATACAGACACACATAGCCGGCTCGGTGTAAAAATGTCAGAGGTAAAAATGTCAGAGGTAAAAATGTCAGAGGTAAAAATTATCAGAGGTAAAAATGTCAGAGGTAACAATGTCAGAGGTAATAATGTCAGAGGTAAAAATGTCAGAGGTAATAATGTCAGAGGTAAAAATGTCTGAGGTAATAATGTCAGAGGTAAAAATGTCAGAGGTAAAATGTCAGAGGTAAAAATGTCAAGAGGTAAATATCAAAGGTAATAATGGTAAAATTGTCAGTTGAATAAAACTAAAGAAAGCAACAGTCATACACAACTTTGCTCCCTTCTTTTGTCTTGGGGGAATCTTTCATGACTCACAAGTTAAAAAAGGAATGAAGTCTTGTCATTGAAACTTCTATTGTTTTTTCTGTTACCCGCCCCCTAAATTTGTATTAGTAGGAGTACAGCAGTACAAAATCAACCAACAACCTCCTTGTTCTTCGAACAACATTTCCAAATCGCATTTTATTTCCTTCAAACTATTTAAAGTGTTAACATATTTACTCCTCATAAGAAATTATTTTACCCCAACCTTTATTAGGACTATATCCACCTCCATTATCACCTCTTTACCCATGTACCACCGAAAACTTTGTATAGCATACATAACAATCAGAAAATCAACTTCCAAGAAATAAGGAGTCATGCGTACGGGGTGGCGCCTAGGATAAAACTCTTACGAGGCACGCCGCAAAAAAGATTGTCGGGGAAAAAATTTTGCCTGCCCCCCCAATAAAATTTGACTAGGCCATGTTACAAGTAAAACAGCAATTGGGACAAAAAGTGAGAGGGGGGGGGGAGGCAGCGGGGTCCAGACGACGGCACTTAAAAACCCCATTTTTTTTCTTTAAGAGCCCGCCTTATTTTTACCTTCCTGCCAAATTCACGGAGCCAAACAGCATTCTGACACGCGGGGCAGGGGGGCGAGCCGACAACAAAACTATGGTTAGCCAGCAAAAGATTACAAAAAATACATATGCCAAAAATGGAACCAACAATGGTTGCGGCGTTGAGGCCCAGAATTTTTTTATTTCTATAGGAAAAACCGGTAAGATCACTTTTATTTTTCGATTTAATGCTAAAAAAATAGAGGGGAGGTCGCCCCCTTGCCCCCCCCCCCCCCCCGCTGTTGCAGCATTCCCCCTGGACCAACGAACGAGGACGAGGGGAAAAGCTCACTAGTCAAGACTGTAAAAAGCGCGCGCTTTGTGATATGCTGGTAGAAGTGGGTTAGCCCTTAAATGTTATAAGTGAACGAAAACGAATTTATACAGCTGCCCAGTGACGGGCTGGCGTTTCCACGAAACTTGTAAAGGCGAAAATTTCACAAGCGGGGACTATTTCGTTCATTTAAATTCTAAGCTGTAAATAGACGCAGGCCTATGGGCCAAAAAAATTCATAAGATGTCCAGAAATTAATTTTTTTTTAGATAAAGAAGTGCCAAAGGATCAAAGGAATTTCTTGTGTTCTAAAAGGCTTTGTCTCCACGGGCAAAGGTCTCTGAGTGTTAAGCCCTCATACACGATCAATTTTTTTTGCTCTTCAATTGACCGAAACAATTTGATGTGTGCATGGAGGGCCTTACAGTTTGAACAAGTGTTGTAACCCTCTCGCATATGGCGGGCAGACTCCAATCTCCCGGCCACGGCCCTTCCTCCCGCCGAGCTTGCAAATCACCCATCTTATCATGAAAAATATCGTGCTCTAAACTATGTGTGTGTGTTGTGGGGAATTGAATTAGTGAAAAACTACCCCTAACGTTTTGTGTGTGTGTTTTCCAACTGAACATTTGCTTACACACTAGCCTCTGGTAGCGTGTGCGTTAGAAAAGAGGTAGTGATAGTACTCAATCCTGGCCCACATTTTCCATTTTCCATTTTCCTGGAATGGACTCGTAAGTATTTCGTTACTTCTACTACTGACTAGTGCCCGTGATTCGCGTGATCGTTACTGCGATCGTAAGCTCGGAAGCTATTTTTTTTTCGTATGTCAAGACCTAGATGTCGTTTTTACGATGCTGTATGTGGTCTATGCGACAAGACATGGCCCCTGTGAGGGTGTGGGGGTGCAGGGGTTGTTGAAACACCCCCAGAATTTGCCAAAAAGACTGTTATGTCTCACTTTTTCTTTCCAAATTTGGCCGCAAAAGACGAAGACGCCGTTTCACTGTTAGGTTGCCGCCGAATTTGGCCGTGAAAAATTTTTTTTGGCCCGCGATAAAATTTCTCCGCCGACACCCCTCCCACCCATGAATGCGGACTTTTCTTCAGCTGTCGATTTGGCCGCGAAATGTTGGGGCCCTGGTGAAAAAAAAATTTTGGCCGCGAAAAAAAATTGTTTTGGCCGCGAAAATTTCCCCGCGACACCCCCCCCACCCCCCCCCCCCCCCCCCCCCCCCCCCCCCCCCCCCCCCCCCCCCCCCCCACTCCCCCCCCCCCCCACCCCCCCCCCCGCACCCCCCACTGATGCAATTTTCCAGCTGTTGATTATGGCCGCGAATTTGGTCGTGAAAAAAAAAAAAACTTGCGCGAAACAATTTTTGGGTTGTCGCGAAATCATCATATCTCTGCACGCCCCGGTTGAAAATGTCGTTCCCCAGGCGGCGCCTGGGGACCAATTGTTACTAACCAAGGTTAACACCAAGTTTGCTACACAAAAACGCGTATAAAATGGTTTCTTCTCATTGACGGGTAATGTCGCCGGCGGATGTTGAAAAAGGCGTTATCAAAGGTCGTCGAAAAAAATCAGGATAAAAGGCGTACAGACCTATTCTTAACAAAGCGCCTTTACTTTAAGGGTATCTTTTCTGGACATTATTACCTCTGACATTTTTACCTCTGACATTTTTACCTCTGACATTTTTACCTCTGACATTTTTACCTCTGACATTATTACCTCTGACATTTTTAGCTCTGACATTTTTACCTCTGACATTTTTACCTCTGACATTTTTACCTGTGACATTTTTACCTGGCACCCACATGGCCAGACATACACTCAAAGACACGCACAACCACACCTAGACACACAAATACATACAAAGACATACAGACTCACACACAAACACACAGAGAGAAAAATAGACACAGCAATACACACAGACACACACACAGACAAACACAGACATGCACAGCCACTCAAAATCACACATAGAAATAAACAGACACAGACACACACACCATACATTCATAAATCCCCTTTCCCACCCCATACCTACTACCAACGCACTCACATACACAAAAACATACACATACAGACACACTGACACACGTAGAGACGCACACATCCCTTATACACGTAAACCCATAAACCCACACCCAAGGTCAACATAGAGACACAGACACAGACACATACACACACACACACACACACACACACAACACAGACACATAAGAAAACACACAGACACAGACACACAGACAGACATACAACACATGCAGACACACACAGTCAGACACACAGACAACAACAAAAACACATACAGAAACAAACAGGCACATGCAGACACACAAACAGACATATACAGATACCAGACACATACAGATACACAAACACAGACACATACAGACACAAAATAAACATACAGACACACAGACACTTACAGACAGACAGACATACAGACACATGCAGACACACACATTCAGACACACATAGACACACATACAAACACAAAAGCACATACAGAAACAAACAGGCACATGCAGACACACAAACAGACATATACGGATACCCAGACACATACAGACACACAAACACGGACATATACAGACACAAAAATAAACATACAGACACACACGGACACATACAGATACACAGACAGACGCATACAGACACACATAGCCACACAGACAAATACAGAGACACATAAAACAAACAGACACATAGACACATACAAACACACAGACACACACAGACACACAGACACAAACAGACACATACAGACACACAGACACATGCAAACACAGGAACAAAGTGCATAGACATTTAATACAATGCGCAATGTAAGCTCAAAACTATTATTATCATAAAAGTGCAGTGTGCTATGTCCGATATTTGGGTCCAGCTGGGTTTTCGTGCCAAAGTTGATTTTATTGGCCAACTTTGTCAATTTGGGGGTGCTGAATCCAAAAATACCAGGTGCCATTTTTTTCTACCACGTCTTCAGCCGCCATTTTGAATTTCAAAATGGCCGCCATTTTGAATTATAATTTCTACTATATCTCAAATTCTGGGCAACATGGAAGATTGAAAATGGTGGAAACATCCATGTTTGTGATACCGAGGATTCCTTTAAACCCAATGCCGTAGTGATAAGTAATTGGCTTTGGCCGTCATCTTGAATTTCAAAATGGCCGCCATATTTAACACAATTTCGCTTATTTCTTGACTTGTAGGCTACCTAAATGGTTGAAAATAGTGGCGATACTTATGCCTGTGATACCTAGGATTCCAGTAAACGCATTGTCTTACATGTTACTAGTTTGGATTGGTTGCCATCTTGAATTCCAATATGGCGGCCATCTTGAAATTCAAAATGGCCGCCATCTTAAATTATAGATTGATCTGTATCTCGAATTGTATTCAAAGTGGGAGATCAAAAATGGTCTCAACACCCATGTTTGTGACACCAACGATTCAATTGAACCTTCTGCCATAAGTGGAACTCACTTGGGTCAGCTGCCATTTTGAATTTCAAAATGGCCGCCATATTTCATACACATGCTTATGGAGGGTGAAAAATAATGGCAATACCTACAAGAATTTCATTTATGCCCACCATTGTATTATCTGGTGCTAGTTGAGAGTGGCGGCCATCTTAAATTTCAATATGGCGGCCATCTTGAATTTCAAAATGGCGCCCATCAGGAATTTATATTTGTCCTATATCTCAACTTATGATCAATATGGATGCTTGAATATGGTGGCAACCCAATATTTATGATGGCGGGAGAGTCCATTAAAATATTCTACATGTTGATACTTCCGTTTTGCTGTCATGTGGAAATTCAAAATGGCCGCCTTATTCAAAACTGCTATCTTATGTCTCAGTTTGTTTAGCATTTATAGCTAGGGTGCATTGGCTTTCCGCGTGTCAATTAATTTTCTTTCTCCTTGTCTCAAGCAGTTCCACTCGTCAGAATTTTAACTTCAGTCCAGTTTTGATGAATCTGGAAATCATTAAATGGGTCTGCAGAGGGCTAAAATATGTAGTACTGTAAGCTGCTCTTGAGCTACATCATGTGACAGCTAACGTGAAAACCTATATGTGGGACTATATGTAAGTCTTTTCACAATACAGATGCACTTTGAGGAGCGCCAGAACACAAATAAATTGTGATACGCCAAAGATTTCATAGTTCATTGAAGTTAACATGCCAGACAGCAATATCTATTGACATTTTATCCATATAAAAGGCAATAAAAACCAATATTTTAAAACACAAATGAAGGTAAATAGGGGTAAATATATGATTTTATGACCTTTTTAGACCATTTTGACTCTGCATGTCCTATACACACTACAAAAAGTAGGGTGACTGTCATTCCTTAACTCGTTTTCATTTTGATGTAACTAGGACCAAGTATGAACTATGGAGCAACAATGAACTGATTAGATTTTGGAGTTGAAAGGTCAAAGGTCATGAGGCTTCATGTATGTCTAATTTTGGCTCGTTACCGCGATAAGTTATGAACGGGCTGGTGAGGTTTTGATGTAATGTGGATGAAGTATGTATTATAAGGGACCAATGACCTGATTAGATTTAGGAGTTAAAAGGTCAAAGTTCAAAGGTCACAAAGCTTCATACTTGGTGTCTATTCTGCGATAACTTAAGAATGCCTTATCAGATTTTTATGTTACTTGGGTTAAGTATAAATAAGGTACAGCAGAACTGAATAGATTTTGGAGTTGAAAGGTCAAAGGTCAGAAGGCCTTGTACATGTCTGATTTGGTCTCCTCACCAAGATAACTTGCAAATTTCTGATTAGATGCATGAGGCTTTCAATCAAATTGGGTGAGAGTGCCGACTGCGGAGGCATACCCATCGACTGCGTGCAACATGCGGTCGATAGTTTAAGATTCAAGGTTTTGTCTCCAAGGCAAGATTTAAGTTCTGTAGTGTAGTATACAAGGATAGATATTTGAAAAAAAAAATGACCTTTGTTCAGATATGAAAATGTGTAAATCAACTGAAGAAGAGTCGAAGAGGGTACTGGTAGATTCAAAAGAGATGATGGTATATACATGCCCAGTTCAAATGGGGAAGCATCGCTACCAGTGGTTAACAGTACATCAAAAACTCCTTTTAAAAACGGGAAACATTAAACCGTCAAACTTCAAAATGCTTGCAATTTGTTTGTGTTTGTGATGATCATAGAACAATTTTACAACTATATCTTGAGGCTTTTAAAAGATTTTATTGTCAAAACATAGCTCAAACAATGTACGAAATCTGTACACATATGGCACAAAAACGATTGCGTAATTGCATAAAATAAATCATACCTCAGGATTAACATAACCAAACAAAATCAAAGCAACTGTAATGAAATGTATGGCCGCGTTGCTTTGTATAAATGCTTAACATTATTAACTTGAATTCGAATTGCATACAATAAAAAAAAAATCATTACCACTTTATGAGACACTGTACAACTTTCATTACTGTTTGGCCTAAAGGGACATAGACTACTCGTGGTAGGCAACATCCTCATAAAATCATTCTGTAGGAGCATGGACCAACCATGGACCTTCGTTAGTATGTCCATGGTAGGAGTGACAGTCTCGAGTTTGTAAAGCCTTTCTGGACATGGAGATTCAGAGGATGATTTAGATTTCGTTATCAGAGCACGCTTGGACCCAAGACTTATGTTATGTTATGTTATAGCTTTTAGAAACAAGTCCTTGGTAATTCCGAACGAAGTGTTCCCCGCTTCAGTGACAGGAACTATGGAAACGTTGTTGTTGACTCACGTGTGATCATTCCTAAGATTTTCGTCAAAATCACTAGTCCGTGGATCATTGGATCTTCCGTCCTTGTCACGTGTTGATCATTATCGGTAGACTTGGACACACATTCAGCATAGTATGTGCTGTGCCTTGTGAAAGAGCTCCAGAACGCAAATTACTGTCATGGGTTTCTTGGCTCTCTGCAAATCTTTACTCCATTTTTATCTGTAGTTTTCTTGTTGATTTGTCCGGGAAATCCTTCTTCAAAACATTCACTCAAAATTTACGTCTTTCTATGTCTCACACACTTCAAATACAAAACTAATAATACTTCTTTCATTAAAATCCCCAAACATTCGAAATAAGAACACATTATCGCGTTTAGATCTTCCACTCAAAGAAGTTCCAAAGAATAAAGGTTTTCTTCAAAGCTTCTACATGTTTTAAGCGTGGTTTAATGAAAAGCATGAATTATAAAATCAATTCTTCTGAACTATTGTTTTTGCCCTTATCCTACCCTTTCCTGCGATATTTTCTATAAAACCAGTGATTAGCTTAGTGTTGATCGAATTCATGACCCCATTCTTCACTTCTGGCAAACATGAGAAATGAGTGCCTTCAACTCGCCAATAGATTGTGCTGAGGCTACTTTGAAGGCGTTGTTTGTGACGTAGTACACGAATGGATTCCAGAACGTGTAGCATCCCTGCTAAAAATAATACGTTTTAAAACGTTTTAAAAACGTACCAGTCACGATTTCTGGACGTATGCAAATTACGTTTTAAAACGTAAAAATGTGGACCCTTTTGGACGTTTTTAAAAAGTAATTTGAAACGTTCATAGAACGTTTTAAAAACGTCCTTAGAACGTGAAAGACGGTTGTAGAACCAACTGTAAATTTAAAGGTATTGGTTAACATTTTTCACAGTTAAAAAAAATCTGAGCTTCATGATTCCCCATGCTACCATTGTCTTTGATAAGGTCTAAAAATGACGCCATGAAAAAATTACGGCTTAAAGCGATCATTAAGTGCTGTAAAAAAGTGAAAATCGTAAGTTGATCGGATTCACCTACCCAATTTCTCCCATAAACTTATTGTGTGTACACCTAGGCTTTTTAAACTCGCCCCGAGTTTTAATTGTTTATTCATGCATAACTTGCCATTGGCAGTGTAACTTTCCAAACTTTTTTATTCTAGGGTATTAATTTGTCCATATGAACACTACTATGTAGTTCAGATATCAAAATTTGACAATTTTTTAATTGAAGCTCCACAATGTTAGCCTATCACTTTAACCAAGACCTGGAGAAAACGTAAAACGTTTTAAAAACGTTTAGAAAACGTTTTGCGGACGTTATTAAAACGTTTTGTGGACGTTTTGAAAATGAAATTGGTCCGCAAAAATGTAAAAATAAAGAAAATCTTTGAAATCTATAGACAGTTGGTTGAACTCAGTGCTGCATATGCCAACGCCAGGGAGGAGGTGCTGACAGAAAGGATTAGAAAAGTGGAGAGTGCAGCAGATAGATGTAAGAGCAAGGAGAGTTGGTTGTTGATAAATGAAATGACAGGGAGAAAGAGAGGGAGTACAAGTCAGATCCAAGGAACAGACCCCAAAGACAGGAAGAAAAAATGGCTAGACCATTTCAAATCACTGCTGGGTCAACCACCTCCCATAGCACCTAACACAGGGGAAGTCAGACAGTTGTTCAAGGAGCTAGATATATCAACTGAACCCTTTACCCCAGAAGAATTCCAGATAGCAAAGGAGCAAATCACTGAAGGCAAGGCGTATGGAGAGGATGGCATCTCCCCAGAAGTCTTGAAGAGATGTGATCTTGATGAAATTATCCTTGGGTTTTGTAATCAGGCACTTAACGATGGGGTTGCCCCTGATCAATGGAGATAAGCAACATTATCCTGTTCCAAAGAAAGGTGACCTCACTGACACCAACAATTACAGAGGCATCTCTCTGACATCAATAGTGACAAAGACTCTAAACAGAATGATTCTTAACCGGATACAGCCAGAAGTTGATGGGAAACTCAGGAACACCAAAATGGCTTCAGAAAGGGCAGGTCCACCACCAGTCACATATTAACACTTAGAAGAATACTAGAGGGAGCCAGAGCAAAGAACCTCTCTGCTGTCATGGTCTTCATCGACTTCAGGAAGGCATTTGACTCTGTGGATAGGGACATACTCATGAAAATCCTTCTGGCCTATGGAATCCCAAATACGATCGTTAAGTTGATATCCCTCTTTATTACAACACCAGAGCCCAAGTCATCACCCCAGAATTGGTAAAACAGGTTCTTCGAGATCCAGCAGGATAGCTTGCAGGGTGACACGTTGCTCCTACTTTTCATTATCTGTGTTAGACTATTGTATGCGAACTGCGTTAGAAAATATCAGATATTTGGGCCTTCACCTTGACACCAGTAGCAAGGAGCACGGAGAGTAAAAGCCAAAAGTTAAATATCAGACACAGAATTGCAACTGATATCGCATGTCACAAACCACAGTGCAGGAGCAGAGAACATAGAATTTAATGAGGGGAGGTTTGGGCTCGCGGTATCGGCATTTGTGGGAGCTAAGATGAATGGGCAAAGACAAAGTACTGGTTGAGAACACCATGAGCAAGAGGGATCACAAGCGATGGGGGGGGGGGACAACGAATAGAAACTAGTACAATCGCTTTCATATATTTGGAGCTAAAATGAGAAAACTCTGAGGAGACATTGCTACACGAAAGAAAAGGCATGGACAGCTGCCATAACTGAAAGTTCGGTATGGTAAGTCCGTATCTAGCGGATAAAGAGACTCAAAATTCGACTCTCTCTTGCTACAGTTGAGTCAGTACTTCCTGACGGGTCTGAAAACGTGGACTATGACCAAACGTCTGACTAAATTGTGTGGATGGCCTGCCTACACTAGGATGCTCAGGATGGCTCTTAACATAAACCAATACAGGATGAGGATCACCAACTTAGAACTACATGTATATGGAAACTTACCAAAATTCAGCTCCAAAATAGCACAGAGGAGGCTGAAGCTTGCTGGACATGCTCAACGACACCCTGAACTAACACTACATTCAGTTTTACTTTGGGAACCAACACATGGGAGAGCTGGGCGCGGACGGCCCCGGCAAACATACATAGACTCACTGATGGCTGACACTGGACTTCATACACAGGACATTGCAAATATCATGGAGAACAGAGTGCATTGGAGGGACATCATATATGGATCTCGGGAATACTACCCGACATAAGTCAAGTAAGTCAAGTAAGTAAGTCAAGTTGGTTGTACTTTCCATTCTATTCACTAAACCTATAACCTATAGTCCTATCACTAACCTAACCTATCTTAACACCTATCCTATCCTACCCTACCTATACCACTTCTGTCATACAATAAGTTAGCATCTCTATATATATCGTATATTTTTAAAGGTAAGAAAATAGTGGTTATTTTTGTTTTTACAAATAGGGAGTCTCCTACAAAGTGAAATCACTTTCACAAGATGTAATATTTTTGCGTACATTGTTAGGCCTATGCATTTGATAACAGAACGCTTGTGCCGTTGAATGTTTAAAACAAGTTGTCATTATAACTGATTATGCAAATAACCATATGAATATTCATTAGCTAAAGTGCCTCGCTTGCTATGTATTATGTGCGTACGTGTTGCATGCGTCTATTTGCAAATGTACGTGTTTCCAACTAAGTGGAAATAAAAGTCAAATTACCTATCACCCACCTGCACGCTAGCAAAGGTGCATACACACTCCACCCATCCATCCACCCCCCCCCCCACCACACACACATATAGGCCTACACACAAACATATGCACACACAGAAATGCATTTAATCACACAGAGATGCACACATTCAAACGCTCACACAATCGGACATGCACAAACGCACACGTGTACAGATCCACGAACGCACATTTAAACACACGCACACACACATACCATAAACACACACAGACAGACAGACAGACAAACTCACAAACACACAAGTACACAGCTATCCAGACACACAGAAACGTACATGACTGGTCCAGTCACGCACACACATAAACACACACACACACATACACACACACACACATACACATACACACACGCACGCGCGCGCACGCACGCACATACAACACATACACTCACTCACATCCATACGCACAAACACGTACAGCTTTTTCCAGACACGTGGAAACATTATGTTAACCAGTCACGCATAAACGTAAACACGCACACACACACACACACACACACACACACACACACACGACTACGACACTACACACACGACACACACACACGAACACACACACACACACACACACACACACACACACACACACACACACACACACACACACACACACACACACACACACACACACACACAACACACACACACACACACACACACACACACACACACACACACACACACACAAACAACCCAGCAAACACGAAACGTCCAGAAAACGTTTTCTCTACGTTCTGGAAAGGTCCGATACGTTTTCGTCCGAAGGAAACGTTTTTAAAACGTTATAAAAACGTATCGGACCTTTCTAGAACGTACAGAAAAAGTTTTCTGGACGTTTTTAAATTACATTTTAAAAACGTATTTCTTTGGACTCTTTTGGACCTTTCTAGAACGTAAAGAAAACGTTTTAAAAACGTATTTCTTTGGACTCTTTTGGACCTTTTTAGAACGT
>JZLH01S0204499.1:5205-19238 GCA_001188425.1 Eucidaris tribuloides
AGTGCAGATATGTACATTTTTCTGTCATATATACTTGGCACACTCTACAAACAGCAGTTTCATTTAAAGATTTTTTTGCAGTGAGATTCATTCAGATCAACAACAAAACTGTCAAACTGTTTTTGTATTATCACCACTCCCCCTCCCCCCCCTAAATTTGTTCTCTTCACACTACAGATTTAATGCATTTCTTTCCACAGCAACCATTACCTATTCCATGTAGTGGATTTTTTTTTTGTCTGTCATTCTTGACTCACATTGTTGTTTCTCCTTTTTTGTTTTTTACACTTTCCAGCCAGACTATTCTGACAAGACCATGGAGATTTCCAATTTACACCGTTATACCAAACACCTAACATCAATAAAATAAAAAAATGCCATACTTACGCAAAATCAACTGGATAAAGCGCTTCTGCTTGGTCCGACAGCGGTCCTAGCTGTCCCAGATTCTCCAGGGTCCAGGACCCGATCATGACGTTGATAGACTTGGCCTCCAGACCCTGCGTAAACGTTCGGTTGGGCTTCATGTTATCGAGACTGACGCAGACACGGCGCAGGACACCAAAGAGATCCCCCTCCATTATCTGGATGATGCAAAATAGACATATGCGAGTACAGAAACAATGATGACAGTTTGCATGAATTTGTTTATCGACACTCGGAGGACAAAACCTTGTACGTCAATTTAGGGTGAATATGTGACCGCCCAGCTCAAAACCCACAAAAAGTAGGCCAAAATTAATTTTCACTTTTCTTCATAGTTTTAAAGAATAAGCTCTTAGTTTTAAAATGATATGTAACTTGTTACAATCGGACCATTCTAACCTATTCAAAAGTGATTGAAAAGGGAGAAAAGCGGGTTTAAAGATTACGTTCACTCAGGTGCGCCATGCGAAAGCACATGTCCGAAAAAATGCGGTCCAGAAAAACTGCCAATATCTTGGTTTCGGTTTCGTTTTAAGCCACCAAATTTTGACTGTAGAAAGAGAAGAGATTATTCTTTCAGATTATACAAACTTTAACAATTTGAGTTGGTCAACCCAAATGACACATTGTGGTCTATTACAGAGAATCATAATCTGTGACTTTTTGTTAGTTTGGAGCTGGGCGGTCACATATAAAGTGTTTATATTATCTTTTGTTATCATTTTATGTAATTATTGGTCCAATTTAACTGCCATGAGTTTATGACCTGATAAGCAAGTATTCCGTATTTACTAGAGGATACATAAAACATGCCTGACATTCAGACGAGTGCAAAGGTCACCAAAAGTTCAAATTCAAAAAGCGTCAGTACAACGCTTCATTCAATTTGAATTTTATCAGTCCGTATTTTCAATGACTTGGGTTTCTGAGCTAGTAAGCTTTGATAAGCAGGGCTTCAGTTTTCACTAGATGACACATGAATCACGTGTGTCAGTCAGACTGGTGTACAGGTTGTTTACAGTTCAAATTCATAAAGTGTTGACAATGCTCCATTCAGTTTGAATTATCACAGGCCTATTTTCACCAAAACAAACTCTTCAGCCCACAGCTTTTGTGAGAGGTGAAGATGTGAATCTCTGCATTATGGTTTTCACTTGTTTCCTTTAAACATTGAGTTCAAAATTTGCAAGACCACCTTCCTTTCATGTCATTACCAAATGATAGTTAAAGGGAGAAGGAGCCAGCAACTAATAGGCATAAGTTAAGAAAAAAAATGACATTGTGAGTATTGTGAGAATTATGGTACATAGTGATAAAGACAGCCTAAATAAAGGGTACTGTGTGATACTCACCCTCAGCAAGGCCCTATAGATTAGTTAATTTGTGTTTATTTTACGTCTTTGCAAGTTTTATCCCGGGATAAAACTTGCAGAAACAGCTATGGGGGAGGGGCTTATCGATTCAAACAGTGCATACATTACCACTGCGCTACTAACACACGTCGCGTGGCATGCATCGGTCACGCATGGTCTGCTCCAGACCACTGCATGTGCAATTTGATTGGTTGGCAAGAACTCAAATATTTTCTTAACTTATGCCTGTTAGTTGCCGGCTCCTTCTCCCTTTAAGTACTGACAAAGGTGGGTTGAAAGTTTAAGATCCATATATCATGAACTTGTTTTATGAGAAAAAGAGAAAAACTAATAACGCTATGCTACCAGAATATTGTTTCTATCAGTTCAAATTTTGCTCAGATAGGCGTTCGCATCACCATTTGAGCGCTGCCGTCAATGGCTGAGTATATTGTCAACTGCTAAACTTTGCGTCAGTGACCATCAGCCAGCTGGCCGCTACAGGCCGTGCCAGACACCACTAATGGAATTTTTGTGAACGCATGGGCCATCACTTTGCAAATTCTGAAGTTTAACCATCTAGATTTTCCCTAAAACTGCATACATGTAGTCTACCCAAAGGTTCTATGAAAGGTGTTTATTTATACTAAAGACTGAAGTTTTCCTCATTGCGGATTTTCCGCAGAAAACACAGAATTTGAGGTATAACGCTGAAAACAGTATATTGAACAAAAGTGAAAAAAATCATGCCTAAACATTCCCCCAAGGAAGAATACTAAACTAATTTACAAAGAAGATGCCTAATAAAGCCAAAGAAATCATGCGTTACCTGTAAATATGTCCCCAAACCTGAATCAAAACCTCCATGGGCTAAGCAGGTTTGACGTCATTTGTGTTTTTTTTTCAACAAAAATTCAAGTTGGAAAATAGCAAAATTATGTGGAGAAAAACGGAATTTGACATTTGTAAAACAGAGAAAAACAGAAGTCGACACTTGTAAAATGGAAAATTTCAGCCTTTAATTTATATTTTGGTGAAAATCTGGACATTTAAACTTCAGAATTTAGTGACGTTAACGTACACGGGCCGTTCTAAAATTGCCCGATCAGCCGTTAGCCGAAGGTCGCGTGGAGTTTAGCCATTTAACCAATCAGTGTGCTCCGCTGGTCATGCGAACGTACACATAACCGTGACTTGCAATTTGAGCAAAATTTAAACTCGCGGAAAGAACAATATTCAGGTAACATATCATTATTGGTTTTTCTCATAGAACAACAAATTCATGACGTATGGATCTCAAACTTTCAACACACCATTTGTAAGTACTAAACTACCGTTTGGTATTGATAATGAAGGGAAGTAATGGACTTGCAAATCCCAAATGCTATCTTTAACTGAGTATAACACTGATGTGCTCACTGCCTTGTCCACCTTGTCACCGTGCTGATTGCAGAAGACTTTCTTGTCCTCCTGGAAGACGGCATTCTTGGACCGGGCACACATGAAGTGGAAGTTAGCAGGACAACCGCGTGTACAACAACCTACGGTGGCCCCAAGGTTATTGCACACCTCACATCGCTGAAGAAAAAAAAAAAAAACAAGCTATGTAATTGAAAAGAGCCACAGGGTGAACAAAAAAAATCATTATTCAATTATCATGAACCATTAAAAAATGGCAATATTACATGACAAATTGGGGAGGTGCTCGCATGTGATGTCACAAAATGAAAACTTTTAAAGTTCATAACTCTGTTATTCTTTGGTGGATTTTTTTTTCATGAATGTTTCTCTCATTATTCTGCTTTTATTGAAACCAACTTGACGTCAGGGTGGACTTCCCCTTTAATAAACTAACAAGTAAATCAGTAAATTACACGCTGCATAAATTATGTTACTGCCGAATGTGTAGATCTGTGGAATGGCATGAACATTGAAGTTAGCTTTTTTTTTTTGAATAAATTTGCATGAAGTTGCATAATTAATGAAATTCAGAATTCTGTGAAGAAGTTTGAAAGACCCCACCACGCCCTATCAGGTAAACCACACAGAATTGAAATCCGCAGAGAAATGAAGTAGCACTTTGCATTAATTTAGGAGAAGTAGCATTTTGCGTTAATTTTTAAAACAATTGCATAAATTTGCATGATTAATAAATATTAAAATTACATGTATATGTAGAAGTTTGAAAGTCCCACCAATCCCTATCAGAAAAACCAAACAGAATCCAAATCCACTCTGAAATGTAGAAGTAGCATTTTAAATGTTTTTGAATAAATTTGCATAAATTTTCATAATGAATTTCAAAAATTCTGTAAAGAAATTTGGAAGCCCCCACCAAGCCCTATCGGACATACCAAACAGAATTGAAATCTGCAGTGGAATGAAGGAGAAGTAGCATTTTGCATTAATTTTGAATGAATTTGCACAAATTTGCAGAATTAATTTTCAAAATTCTGTGTAGAAGTTTGGAAGCCCCCACCAAGTCCTATCAGACAAAGCAAACAGAATCAAAATCTGTTGAGAAATGCAGAAGCAGAATTTTTTAACATTTCAGGCTCACAAGGAAACATAGACAAACACACGCACACACACATACACACACACACACACCTACGGAACCCATATCATAGTCCCCTCACGAACTTTGTTCAGCGGGGACAATAAATCAAAAGACGAAATAACTACCCACCATCATCCTGCCCCGAGAGATGGCGGCATGGACATTGATGAGTGACCCGTCCACTTCCTCAAAGACCTCTGCTGACCACAAGGCACAGTTGATATGAATCCATTCATCCTAGCACAAGAAAGAGAAAGACAAGCAGTTTATATTGATGACAATTCTCCCTATAGCATATAACTCTCCACATCTGAACGGATGTGCCGCTCTAATTTTTTGGCCCTTAATTCTTGGGAAGTGAACTTCCAGCAAAGTTATATCTGCATGCAAGTTCATACACATCAAATGCTATTACTTGTGGATGGTCACAATCTTTCTTATAATCTCGTGAATAACAAAGTTATTTTCATATTCATACATTTGATATATAAATGGGATTCTTCTGCGTTCACTTTTTAACTTGGTGTAGTCACATTCCTCTCTCATGGGGTAAACATTTACGGCTTTCCTGGCCAGAGTTTTGAGTTCATTCCTTTGTTTTCCAGTCATAGGAACATTTCTTTCACTAACCAAGTCTTTTAATTGTAACACAGACATTGTCCAACATTGGTCATCACGTCAATCCACATTTGCTCGGGGATGAAGAGGTATTAATATTGCACATTTGACAAGGTTTGAAATGACATGTATTGCTTAAACAGATCAAAAATCTTATTCTTGATGCAACTTTAAGGTCAAAAAAATACTATGTCAAAATCACATAGTATAAGTATTCTGCACATTCTTCAAAAAATCTTATTTTTGTATCAGAAATCTTATTCTGTGGATTTGGATGATAAAAGATCTTACTAAATCTGATAAACTCTTACTGGTTGGCAGGTATGGACTATTGAGTGTACGAATATGTAATTTACCGAACTGAAGAGCCAGATATCAGTATCACAAGGTGATATTGCTTGATGTCGGTTATATGTGATACGGACAATTGAACCAAAAAGTGATGTAGCAGAGATGGGTCCAAAGACCTATGTTTCTCAGCTTTGGTCTAGTTTCTGAGACCCAAGACCCAAGACACAATTCTAACAAATGTTTCATTGGAACAACTCAAATTTAACTGATTTTGTTACTTTGAGACTCACTTTATCAGCCTTGATCTCAGTCCTGAAACTATGTCTTAATGGTAACAATGAAACCTTCATTTTTGGTCTCTTTCTCGAATATGTCAGTGGCAACAACTCCATTTTCAATGGTATTGCAACAAAGATTTACGCTAAACAAATGGAACCTTCATTTTTATGTCTGGTCTCAAACTAAGGAATTCTGTTGTCAACTACATTAGTGGAACCAAATCATGAACACACACACATAAATGTACATTGCGGTTGGTCTTGTCTATATGTAAAAGGGATCAGTCAGGCATTCCCCATGTTTTAGAATCGACACACAGTGGGGGCAGGAGTGAACAAGCATGTTATTTACTATCAAGTTCTCAGAACCGACTCCTTTCAGAACCAAGACAGCTGACTAGAATCAGAGTCGATTCCTGATGAAGGAGGAACCGCCCAAGCCTAAGGTCAAGTAGTATCATTGTTACCTGTCCGCAGTAGAGGAGTCTCCCGGCATTGTTGGGGTCGTCATCTCCTAGCTGTCCACACAGACAGCATCTCCTGGGGTCAGCCACGTTGTCAGGCACCAACAAGCCATCTTCTAATGACCTCTCAGGACTCTCACCCCCTAGAAAAAATAGAGAGGAAAACACCAACAGTCAGGTTTTGGAAAAAATCACAATTTTCTTTTTAAACATAATTTTTCTTTAATTAAAATAGATTTTTAGATTTTTTTCCCTGAGAGGCACCAAATATATTCACATTTCTACTTCAAAATTGTCTATAGGAGACTTTTATTCCATGAATCATCATTTCCTTTTTACAAATTAGTTATCAAGGTGAGTATAATTGGTGCTTTTGGAAAAAAAAATTAAATCACATTTTTTTTTGAATTTACATTAATATTTTGGATATGCTTTAGAAATTGTCTAAAATTGAATCAATCAAATTTGGAAATCCGGAAATTCTGGAAATGTGGCATCTTTGTTCATCACAGACTAGACAGCTCTTATCTGACCCACCCCACTTGTCCCTCTACCCAAACACACATACCAATGATTGCTAGTTTCTTCCTGGGGGTGGGGAGTTTCTTGAAGGGGGACGGTTGATTCATGATGGAAGGCATCAAGGCACGGTGTCTCCACTGGGCGTACTCATGGTCCTTGTGAGGGGGCAGGACAGCATCCGGAAGCATGCCACTGCAAAGAAAAAATGACAGAGCAATGAGAATTAAAGGTATTGGCTAACATTTACCACAGTTAAAAAAAATCTGAGCTACATGATTCCCCATGCTACCATTGTCTTTGATAAGGTCTAAAAATGACGCCCTGTAAAAATTGTATTTCAAAATGATTATTTAGTGCTATAAAAAAGTGAAAATCGTAAGTTGATCGGATTCACCTGCCCATTTTCTCCCATAGACTTACTGTGTGTATACCTACGCTATTTAAACTCGCCCCAAGTTTTACTTGTTTATTCATGCATAACTTGCCATTGGCAGGGTAACTTTCCAAACTTTTTTATTCTAGGGTGTTTATTTGTCCGTATGAACACTACTATGTAGTTCAGATATCAAAATTTGACAATTTTTTAAATTGAAGCTCCACAATGTTAGCCTATCCACTTTAAAGGCATCATTTAACAATGCTTCCAGTTTTAATCACCAAAAAAAAAAAATACTGAGCTACATGATCCTTTATGCTAATAATGTCTCTGATAAGCTCTAAAACTAAACCTCTGAAAAAAATTGCTGTTCAAAACAAGATGTTTTTAAAAAGTAAAATTCAATGAGCAACCATTCCAGTTTGTGTCAGAGAGTTTTTCCCCCGCAGATTACTGTGTTATAGACTTTCTCCACCAAAGTATTAAGTCATATGCTGATATTCAGCTGTGATTTTGTTAGTGACAGCATAACTGTTTAAATGTTTGTGTTCTACACTGTTATTTTGTTCCATTTATCATGTATGTCAGACATCAAAGTTTGATAATTTTTTAAATGGTGCGTCCACAATCTTAAATAGCGTCTTTAAATAAGCCTATTCAGTAGTTAGCAAGGTTGGCGAAATCATTGAACTGAATTAAAAACCAAAAATAAAAAAATAAAAAAATTATTAATTCACTCAGTACCATCACCTCCAATGGACCCACATGCAAGAAAATATATCATTATCTAAAAGCAGGGCTGGTGCCATGGTAAGGGTGGGTGAGGGTGGCGAACATGTCAAAAAACCCTCAATTTCATGAATTAAACTGTAAAACCCCCATGATTTTCTGCATTCCGAAAAATTCATGGGGGCAGTCTCCCCCTCCCCCCCCCCTTCACCTCCAACCAAATGCCTGATGCAACCTGTTAAAAAGTAATTTTTAAGTAATTAGTACTGTTAGACATAAGGGGGGATCGTTAAAAGGCAGTAGTTTCTAATTAATATATTGATGGTAATTCTGATCTTAACCTGTTGGCTATGGGAACCGCTGTGCCATATGTTATTCCTACGGGAAAACAATTAAAGTATTGGACATATACATGTATACCAATGTCACCCCTGATTTCTTTCTGCTGAGGAAAAGGGACAAACATTTCCACACACTGTAAAATATATTCCATATTTAAGTTGTTACAGATAAGGTTGAATTAGTAGCACAGCAAACTCACTCCGGATACCTCCGCTGGTTCTTCCAGAGCGGCGACTCGTCCACGTTGAACCAGGGAAACATCTTAACCATGATCTTGACGTAGATGGCCCGCGCCATGCGGTTGCACCGCTTCAGGCCCGGCGTCTGGTCCGTCTCCTGGTCGATGGCTGATTGGAAGATGGCCAGGCAGTCCTTGCAGAAATTATCCTGTTGAGATACGGAAGGGAAAAGAATGTCACAATTACTCTGATATTAAAGGGCAGCACTTGACATGGTTGGGAGAAATAAAAAATGCCTCAGGAATCAAACTGGTTGAAAGATATATCAATGATACACCAGCTGGAGTACATCTCCTGGCTGGAAGGATTTATCTTGAATTTGTTTACTTAAGTCAAATCAAGCATGAACATACGGGCATTTTGTTTCTCTCGAGCCCCAATAAAAACAGATCCCATAGACTGTTACACAACACATTTGTCTGTCATAAGGCAAACTAATGAAAGTTAGTTTAGAATGAGTCAACTTTTGACTACCAAATTTTCACAGTTAGAATCCTTGCACAGTTGACTTGATTCTAGAATAGTTTCAGCCCAAGTTGAAGACTACCCCCAATCATGTCATTTACATTTAAAGGTAAAAGGTAGTTTGGTGGAAAATCTCAAAGTCACCTGCCACTGTTGGTAGTAAATCTCTAATGTTACAGGAAACATGTGGGTGTTCTAATTTCGGTGGAAATTACATTGAATTTGATTAACAGTAATTTGTTTTCAATTCTGATTGATTCAAAATTGGACCATATAACAATTTCTGAGTCCGTAAGTTGACAGCATAATGGTTTGTGAACAGATTTTGTTTTAAAATGGAGTGTTGTACCGTTCTCAGTTGAACAGTTCTGTTCCAAAAGGTCCTTTCGGAATTCAAAGTACACTTACCACTGACTTGTAGTGTCCAGCAATCATCTTAGCCTTCACCATTTGCAAGTTGTTTGGCCTGTCATCCCGCTCCTTCTCCTTCTGTTCTGGTGCCTCCGTCTTCAGATCAATCAAACCAACCTTCTTCTCTCCCTCCACCTCCTTCCCACTCTCTGCAGGTCCTCCCTGTGGCATCACCACACTAACAGTTTCCCTGCCTTCCTCCACAGTTATCACTTTGTAACCTGATGCAGAGCTCATCGGAGCATTTTCACACTCCTTGCTGTCATTTGGGTCCTGGCCCGTGGTATTCACTTTGTCCGAACCCTGCACTAACAAAGATGTCTTTCCTGCCTCATCAACAATTAGATCACTGCGAGATTCTACTGATTTATGACACTCGGGATCTTTCACTTGTGGGGCATCAGACTCAGAGGTAGGTTCTTTGGTGCAAGACATTTCAGCATTTGTTTGTGCTCCCATGTCATCGTCCTCAGATTTCATTTCGACATCAGTTGAAGTCCTTTCATCAAGGCTACCCAAAGCCATATCGGGTTTGTTTCTTTGTTCAGGTCTAGTCCTATTCTCCACAGAGGAATCACACACTCTGTCACTCTCGATGTCCATACTTTCGACGGTAATCATCACCTGCTATGGTTACGCGAGACGGAATTTCAACTTCATCTGCAACAGAATCACTCTCAGTAGATTCATCATGCTCTGTGGAACTATCTGTTCCCTCGTCCGTTGATACATCCATGGGCTCGCAGTCTAACCGAACGGGGTCCTGTTTCCCCCACACGCTCAAACTTTCTGAAGCAGGTGCTTTTACAGTGAATGAATTGCCAGGTAAGGAATCATTGCGTGGTGATTCATCTTTTCTTACAGAAGATGGAGGCATTGAGGTAGAGGATGCAGCCTTAGTCCTATCATCAGCATGATGCAAGGCTACCTCTTGACTGCCCCTCTGCTCCTCCACCAGTGGCTGGGTAACAACACCCTGACTTTCAACTCCAGCTTTACCCTCACCCCCAGAAGCGATTCCTATGCTGCTTTCCATGTTCTCTCCATGTTGAGGATCTGTAGATTGCACACAACTTTTTACCTTATCACTATCAACTTTATTATCAGACGTCCTTAAAACACTATCATCCTCAGATCCTGTCCTTTCCACACTTTCACTTCCACCAGAGGCCTCTGTCCTGATTTCAACCTCATCCACCTTGCTTTTATCATCCTCCAATCTTTCCTCAATGGCACTATCAACACTGTGATCAGCAGCTTCTTTCATGTCACTTTCACATGTCCTTTCCACCGGCATTTTTCCCTCCGTCACTTCACCTCCTACTCGACTCTCCTCAATTTTCTCATCCTTGTTCTCCTGTGATGTCCCATCCTCGACATTCGGTGGAAGCGCATCTTCACCTTTGCTTCCATCGCCTCCCTTCGCCCGCCGTCTCCGCAGGACCCTCCTGGGATACCTGCCAGTTCTCCCCCTCCTGAAGGAGTACACCTCCTCAGCATCCTCCTGCGTGGATGAGGACATGGCTCCTCCATCTGCACTGCTGTCATGGTAACGGCTACTATCAGGTGTTGGTGTTTCTCGCTCCAGTGAGGAGGCATCACTAGGGGCAGGTGAGGTAGCATTATCCCTGGCATCTTGGGAGGTAAGTGGGGAGGACCGGTTTGATGTTCCTTGCTGGCTATTCTTCAAGTACTTGAACTATGAGGAAGATATTAAGAATATTGAAAATTTCGAATTGCCAACGAGTAAAAAAAAGATCCATGCAGCTTGTTTCTTATTGAAGTTTGAATGACATAAAAAGTAGGGAAAATATCTAGACTGGGCTTGATTACAAAATTACAATTAAAACAGAATGGGAACATCAGATCACAATAATAACTATGGGTACCTTCTCAACCATAGACTCAAATTCCGTAATTTTTTCAAATTTTTACAATTTCTGTTTCAACAAATTACATAAAATGCACAATGAGCATCCTCATAGTTTACCTACATCTACAAAAATTTATGCTGCCACCATTTATATTTATTCCAAATTAGATATTTATCACCTTTAAGATATAAGAAAACAGAAATGAAAAGTGAGAAAGAGAAAAAAATTTGCATATTCTCTGGACTTATAGTAGAATTCTTAATGAGGTCAAAGATGCTATGTTTCATGGATATGTTCCATCTTTCCAACCAAGTCTAACTCACCCTTTTGTGTGGCCATATCAAGTGACCGGCACTCTTGCAGCCATACAGGGCATTGAGGACATTCTGGAAGCCTGCCTGGAGCTCCTCACTGACTTCTTGTTGCCAACGGGAGGGGCGGTGGGGCTCACAGTAGGGGCAGAGGTAGGGGACGGTGTCTGGCAGCTCGGTCAAGATGTGGTACTGGTCATCTGGAAAAAATGCAAACATTTTCTTGGTCAAACATTTACTCCTTTCTAAACAATTAACATCAGAATTTGCAGTGACAGGCAGATGGTGCTGTACAGCTTTGTATGGGATAAATAATGTTTTGATCTTTGATTCTTAAAACCCGAGTAAATTGTATTTTATTGCTTTTTACTAAAAATTTGGGCTTTTCCTTCAAAATGGCTTATCACTAAATCAAGGTAGATTTCTTTTTTGGTATTCATGTACATCAGCCAGGGCTATTTTGAAACTGCATAGCTAAGGGGGGGGGCTAATTTGCCCCCCTTCAGATATCTGCTGTGAATCGCGAAATAGCTGTGACTATTTTGCATGTGCGTAGAGCGGGAAGTAATCTCCAACACTGTATTGTTAGATTTGTAAACTTTTCTAGTTTCCTACTTAATTATGCAAATTTATGCATGAAATCATATTTTCACCAATAACTCACTTTAAACAACTCATACATTTAGTATACTTATTTTTGGTGATAATATTCTTTTTGACATTTCTAACAATTATCCACAAAAAAATTACCGATCCATTATTTTATATGTATTTCTTTGTTCTTTTGACCTTTTGTTTTACATGTTTATTTTTGATGATGAAGTTTGTCGGGGACACTTTTGCGATCATAAACAACATAAAATTGATTCATTTGAACAAGTAAAAGTAAAAATAATCATACATTTATGAATTTGGCTGAAAACATGATTTATATTGAAATTGTACACAAAATCACATTTTGCAACAGATTTGGGGCTGACATGCACGTACGAAAAGTCACGCAATGTCATAATGGTATGCCAGATTTTCGCAATATGGTCTCAAAAGATGCACAAGACTTAAAAATAAAAAGTCAGCAAGCGACGCGGTCAAAAATTTCGCACGTTGGAACATTTGCGAACTTTGTCATTTTATTAGTCCAATCCCCCAGCGCTATACAGGGTTAAACCAACGAGAGGTTCACAGAGCTGCCAAAATTTACATGTTTCAATTACAGAGATTATTAAATATACTCACTCTGGATTTGAGACAATGGTCAAATTTCAAGGTCAAATAGAGCTGTTAAACAAAGGTCGTTGTTGAGAACATGAAAGCTTGTCAGAGGCGTGCCAGACATAGCAACAAATGATACATCCATTGCAGTTCATTCATTAATAGCAGGTCAAAGGAAGACTTGATTATTAGGTCCCCAGGAAAAAAAAAACATTCATTTATTTGAATCACTAAGTAAACAGGTCTATTGGCAGTTCTCAGGTCAGTAACATGATTCTTAGCATAAATCTCACCTGATAGATTTTCACATTTGGCATGTACCCAGCTATTACACTTGGCACACTGCATCATCTTGGACTCGTAGTCATCATCCTCATAGCACTTCTTACAGACCGGGCAGTAGTTTCCTGCAAGGAAAAAGTGCAGAGATGATAATTGTGTGGTTTTTTGACCTCACACATTGAGGAAAGAATTGTTAATACACTTGAAAATATTCACATAAAACATGTAAATACATGTACTCTGTTTACACAAAACTGTAGCTTTGACCAATAATCTCATTTTGTAGGTGATCACTTAAGGATTGTGTCATTCATTTGCACGTCAAAAAACACCTAAATGAATGAAATCAGCTGAAATCATATCCCATGTGAAGATTAATATAAATAAACACCTCTCATAGAGACTCGGGGTAAAATATTGAGTTTTAGTGAAAATCTGGACGGTTAAACTTCATCCTTTTCAAATTACTCAGAAGCCTTTTCAAAAAATCCGCGACGTCAAATGTGCATGTGCCGTTCCAAAATTGTCCGATAAGCCATTAGCCAAAGGTCGTGCGGAGGTTAGTCGTTCAACCAATCAGTGCGCTCCGCTGGTCTTGCGACGATACACATAACTGCGATTCGCAGTTTGAGCAAAATCGAAACTCACGGAAAGAACAACATTCTGGTAACATGTCATTATTAGTTTCTCTCATAAAACAACAAATTCATGACGTATGGATCTCAAACTTTCAACACACCATTCGTAAGTACTAAACTACAGTGCCGCTCGAAAGAAACGCCCATGTTCAACCGCGGTCAATTGCGGTAAACCGCGGTATACCGCGATTTACCGCGAATTACCGCGGCCGTCAAAAATTACCGCGATTACCCGCGGATGCCCGCAGTTGCAAAGCACCGCAAAACGCCGTGAAATGCCGCAAAGGACCGCAGGTTACTAAATGAATCTTCCCTGAGAGTAAATGTTTGCAGAAGTACCCCCTCATGCGCCCAAGTAGAGCAACATCCATAATGGTGGGTCGGCGCGTGGGTAACTCCAGTGAAATACCCGACGTCATTGAAATGCCGATCTGCCGAAATCTTAAAAACAAAACTTTCTTGTTCTGTTGTTTTTCAAATGATGGGTTTAAGGGTAATCAGGCCCGCAGAATCCACTGAAAATAATTTCAAACACATATGACGTCATGAAAATGCTGATTTCTGATTGGCTGCTAAAATTTAGTGATAAAGTAACATATTACCTTTATTCTCGAGTTTCTCAAATGATGGAATAAGGGTAATT
>JZLH01S0204506.1:0-14516 GCA_001188425.1 Eucidaris tribuloides
AAAATTGTATATATGGTAAATATTGTGTAAATACGTATTTCGAACTTTTTGTTTTGTGGTCTCCGTATAAGGGGCAGGCATTTGCAAGATCATTATCTTTATCAAAATTAGTATAACAACACAAAGTAGTGTCTGTTTCAACAAAGGTTTTTTCCTTAAAAAAATAAAAGAAGTAAAAAAAATTAAAAAAATACACCAATTTAATATAGCCGAGCAACTTGTTAAATATTACCCCCTTGCACGGAGACTGTTATGGTGTACACGTGTGTGTGTGTGTGTGTGTGTGTGTGTGTGTGTGTGTGTGTGTGTGTGTGTGTGTGTGTGTGTGTGTGTGTATTTGTTTATATTTGTTTAACGTTGACAAATGATATTCCTACAAACCTTTTTTCTTGTTTATTTTCGCGAGGGTTCTCAATCCAAGGCGAAGCTTTTTAGAGGACCCTCCCATTTCCATCAATCTTATTTACTCGTTTGCTTGTATAATCTTTTGTTTTTTTTTTTGGCTCGTTTCAGTTTGTTTATGTTAAATTAATTGTAAAGTGTACATGCATGTATGCCTTGTTTTCGTTAAACTGAGTTATTTTTATTTGCACTTACGTGTAATGGCTTACGTGCTATCTATTTATGTTTATGTTTGTATTTAATTTTGTGTACCTCTGTGTTATCTGTTTTATATTTATAATGAAATGAAAATAAAAATCATCATCAATCAATCAATCAATCAATATTGGAAAAAGAATGTTCTAACCAACGAAATAAAAATTAATGACATTTTGCCGATAATGATGAAGAAATTAGCGATCATACTCGTAGCATTCTTTCTGGGCCACCCTGTATAGGCAGCACTTTTATGCAGTTTGTTTAGTACACTGTAATTATATTCGTATCTACACGACCATACATTACAACAGTACAACGCATACATAACCCCAATATATTGAAATTAGCCTTATGATTTTTGCTGGCTAGCTTTCGTCCACTCGTGTGAATGTTCTGAAGCCAACTAGATTATTTCCACCATTGAAAGTTACTGTCTGCTGTTTAGAGATCACTGGAGCAATTATATTGGTGAAAATGTGTATCCAGTGCCAGTTTAGACTGTTAAATACAAATGGCCCCTTTGAACTGTCTAGGCCAAAGGTTTGTATCAAAGTCATTTATTTGTGCATCAACCCCAATCAATGTTATGTCCAGTATCAAAGACATGTTCCGTAAAATCTGAAAGGCGAAGATTATTTAGTCTTAGGGTCTTTTATGTTCCTTCAATCTGTCATTTGGTAAGACTAAACCAGCGCTATATTGGGTTTCTGGATACACATTGTCACCAATATATGCTCCAGTGATTTCTAAACAGCAGGCAGTAACTTTCAACGGTGGAAATAATCAAATTGGCTTCAGAAAGTCCACTGGATTGGACGACAGCTAGCCAGCAAATATCCGAAGGTTGCTATGGCTAAAATTTGTTATTGTATATGATTCACCCCCATCTGATGAAAGTATTTTGTATCATAATTCCCGTCTTCCTCCTCTTCTTACCCCTACATCAAAGAAAAAGAAGTCGATGTGAGTATTTGAACTTGATTTCAGTTTAACATCATTAATTCGTTCTTTTCCATGTAACAGAGTGCTGTCTACGATCATCCATACACACGTCAACATCCCGTCATCATCATGTTCTGGAAGGTGTTCCACGAACTACCAGAAGATATGAAGCGAGGGTTTCTTCGTAAGTTTTACCTCCAAAACCAAAACAACAATGGTCCATTAGGTGATTTTAAGTTCGGTGTTGAAATCTGGTGTTGGTGTAAGAACACCAACACCGGCTATATCACCGTACTTGAAATCAGGCCTGGTGTCGGAGTTGACCTCGAAAATTATTACGTAGGCCCTACTTCCGAAAGTTGGTGTTGAAGCTGGTGTTGAATCATCAACACTAAACCCTAGGAATTTGGAAATTCGTGACTTCAAGTTCGGTGTTGGTCTTGGTCTTGGTCTTGTTATTGGCAGAGCTGACATGCGTGTGTGTGTTGGCTATGGAGAAAGCTTCACCGTGCGACGCAAACCGCTGCAAGTACCTTTTCCCCTTAAAAAATTAACATAGTTCGCCAAACTGATATTAAACTTCCATATAGGAATTATAGAGAAAAGTAACTTGCCTTTCAGATTCATACAAGTCTTTTGGTAGGCAGTATTGATTTGGTGTCATTTTTGTAACAATTGTCCTTTTATTCGGGCATCGGGCTAACTTTCAGCCAACGCCAGCATGAATCACGCGTGACGTCACTCGGTGTTATGTGAACGATAGTGCAAGTGATATCGTCTGCTTAAACCGAGCTCAGTGTTGGAGCTCGGTATAGCAGACGATTTTGTTTCCTCAACACCAACACCAACACCGAACTTGAAATCACCCATTTGGGTGAATTGGTCACTTCCCTGTTGAGTCGGTCTAGATCTGGGGAGCGTTTCGTGAAGAGTTTTGTCGGTGATATTCACGGACAACTGTTACAAGCTACTAAAATCCTTGCATCTGATTGGATAAGAGCAACTTTGTCAGTGAAATCCACCCACAAAACTCTTCACGAAACGCTCCCCTGTCGTCCAGTGGGCCAATCGGCAAATAAATGTTATAATACTATTGACAATAGTCTAATAATCTAAACTGAAATTTTGCCTGTAATATTAAAATGGTTGCATACTTGTTTTGTGGGAAAAAAATTCGATTGAACTTGTGCAAATATGTTTTCGAGATTTGATAGCATGATTAAGATTAAAGATGAATGGGCCACAGAGTTAAATTAAACTATAACATTCCCAACTGTCAAGCCTCACAAGAAGAAAACAGTGTTATGCTTCATAAATGACCACCTCAACTCATCATTCAAAACACGATTCCCGCACTCATGAACAATGGCAAATTCAATGTCCACAAGAAACAATGAATCTTTCAGCATTTACCTTGAATTGCAAGGTGTGCTGTTCGTTCCAAGATAATATAACCATTTTAAATTGGGCACATTACTGCAAATTTGAAATGAAAATCTCGCCCAAATTGGGTATGAATTAACAAGAAAGATGTCAACGCTTCACACTTGAAATGCAGAACTTCTTGGAGGACTGTATGTCCACACGCCATGTTTAAAATCTGTTTTTGTAAGTGTAATAATAATAGTGTCTGTTTGAATCCAGAACATATTCATACCAAGATTGCTCAAGACGCTGTGTAAAATACATATATTAATTACAACAACAGTGAATATTGTACATCATGAAATATAATTATATTTTTGAAAAGGTGAACAAATCAGATGTTAACCTATGTTTGAACACTTCTACCGAAGGGAGTTCTCGTATGTTCAAGAGTACACTGTTCCTTATTTTAAGATCAACGTTTACATGTATATTCTATGCCCCTACTTGCTTTTGGTTTTGGTACGACTAATTTAGGTTTTGGGGATGAACAAACACTTCCAGCAGCGTTTGTAAAATTCAAGGATCTGACTAAGGTATCAAGGAGTGCATGAGTAAAAAGATTTGCAAGTGAGTAATGAAATTAGGTGTACACTTTTTATGTTTACCCTTTCATCTTTTCCACAGAACTGCTGAGCGGCAATGACCACATCCCAATCACTGGCATTGCCACTATCCGTCCTGAAATCCAGCTCCTGCAATTGGAGGGTGTGGAGCCACACGAGATACCGAAGTTGATGCCCAATGTCCAGGCCTGCTACAACATCCTGCGATTGCCGCCATACACGGATGAGGAGCACCTACGTAGACAGCTCGTTAGAGCGAT
Source organism: Eucidaris tribuloides (assembly GCA_001188425.1). Lineage (NCBI taxonomy): Eukaryota > Metazoa > Echinodermata > Echinoidea > Cidaroida > Cidaridae > Eucidaris > Eucidaris tribuloides. Next base: position 3,794 of record JZLH01S0204506.1, read on the forward strand.
TGAGAAAAGAAATGAAGGCTTTCATTTGTGATAAGCATCCGAGGACAAGAGCAGCAACACTGGATGAACAGTCATAAACAGACAAACATGATTATGATCACCTATTTTGATTTAAAGGCATTATAATGTTCCCAGTTTAAAAAAATCTGAGCTACATGATTCCTCGTGCTACCAGTGTCTCTGATACGGTCTAAAAATGAAGCCCTGAAAAAATTGCATTTTAAAACGATTATTAAGTGCTGTAAAAAAGTGAAAATCATTGAGAGACCATTCCAGCTTTCCCCATAGACTGCTGTGTTACAGAATTTCCTATCGGCTGATATTTTATTAATGTGCCAATTTTATCTGCACATATTGTACTAGTGACAGCATAACTGTGCGAACTTTTGTATTCTAGGGTGTTTATTTGTCCATTAGAACACTGTCAGATATGTCAAATAGCAAAGTTCGACAATTTTTAACTGGTCTTCCACAGTGCTATATAGCGTCTTTAACATATTTCTTCTTCGTCGTCGTCCTCTTCACGTACTACCACCACCTCCTCCTTCCTTACTCCTTCTCCTCCTCCTTTCCCGCTCCTCCTCCCCCTCTTCCTCTCCTCCTCCCCTCCCCCTCTCCTCCTCCCCTCCCCCTCTCCTCCTTCCCCTCTCCTCTGCATTTATAGAGTGTAGCTTGGTGCATACAAATACAAATGACAAACCACCGTTAAAGCATGATAACAATTCAGCAAAAAGACATTAACAGTGCTGTGAAACGCCCAATGTACAGATGAGAAAGGTAGATTAGTTTACTGATGTATTCAAATTTTTGGATATTTCTTTGGGTGTGTAGTAACGAACTATTACATAAATCCAATGTATATATATTTCAATTCCTGGATTTTACAGTTAGATGTCTATAATGACTCTGTGATACCACAGATCTTTGAAAAGTGGGACAGGTCTTTAGTGGGATGTTTGATGGCGATCAATCATGCGGTGATGGAGGGCTGTGTATATGGCTATTATTAATGGAGGGATGTATGCAACTTTCAATTCAGGTGTGCATCTAGATCATAATATTTGTAACATATTTAGCTTGGACTTTGAATGCACCAGATAGGTTTTGATGAAAGGATTATGCACCTTTAAATTCCGATTTGCATCTAGATCGTATTATATTTGTAACATAGTTTAGATTTTAAATCACTCCAGATAGGTTTTGCTGAAGGGATAAATGCACCTTAAAATTCCGATATACATCTGGTTGATATGATATTTATAATACAGCTTACATAAAGACCTATCTGGTGTATTTAAAATCAAAGGTCATGAAGGTTGCACATCCTATTTTCAGTTGACCTTTACCTACACATGCGCAAATTGCAACTGCGAACTGTCTTAGCACCTCAAAATTAGACTCTAACCCATAGGAAAGAAATAGGCCAACGGCGGACTGCTGCCGCAACCTTGCGGTAACCCTGCGGTAACCTTGCCGCAACCAGGTTGCCTTTTCACATGCAAATTAGTTCTGCGGCAACCTTTTCCAGAGGTTGCCGCGGATCCGCAGCAACCTACAGAAAAGGTTGCCGCAGAACTAATTTGCATATATACGAAAACCTGGTTGCGGCAAGGTTACCGCAGCAGTCCGAGATATTTTTTATTGCTATGAGATATGCAAATAAGCTTGATCCGCTGAAAGGTTGCCACATGGCTTTCACATCCAAATTGGCCCAGTTTGTAGAATCACAATGTGATAGGGACTGTATGTATGTTACAGAGTAAAAGCATGGCTACAACAGGTTGTTCATAAAGAGCCCGTCCATGTAGGTGTGCTTGAATTTGATGGTGTTATTTTACCTTTACCTTTAATTTGGTTTGTGTATATGCACACGCTGTGTGCACCCATGACAATAATACCAACAGCACAAATAAAATTGAAACAAAAAAGGGCAATTCCATAAAATAATCAACTTTTGTACGTCCGACCCCCCATTTTTCTCCATTCTTTAATGCTTCACTTCCACAAACTGCTCAAGCCATGATAATTTAAGAGCATTATAACCCTTTCAGAACAAGAAATCAAAGAAATCTTTTCCGGAAGGTCCCACATATAGGCGGTCGGACGTACATATTTTATGGAATTGCCCAAAATCAAATATCTGGTATACTTACATAAGATCTCAATTGGCCAGCACAAATTCTTCAAAGGCAGTAATTCATGAAGCTTCTTTCTTCTCAAAATACAAATTCTAAGGTTTTCCTCAGCCCACATGATTCACTACACAATCCAAGATGTCAAATTTCCAAAACATACCTCAAAATATGTAGAATGACTGCAAAGTCACCCAACACATTCCCAGCTACCCATATGCCGCTGCAGCTAAAGTGAAACATCTAGTTGAAAATGGCGCACTTTTCCTAACTGCCAATTCACAGTGGGGGCTTTTATCTGATTGGCCAATTGTGTTTCCCACTATTATCTTTTTCTGTGGCAACCTTGCTGCAACCTACTATGCAAATAAGTTCTTATTCATGCCTTCTGGAGATTAGCTTATTTCTGTGGCAACCGTGTGGCAACCTTATCTTAAAAATTTAATTAAGCTTCTGTCTGTGGCGGATCCGCCGCAACCTCCTCCTGTGGTAACCTGGTCCGCGGCAAGGTTGCCGCATACAGCAACCTTTGGCAACCTTCATGCCGCGGACTAAAAGGTTGCCGCGGATCCGCGGCAACCTTTTTCACTTTCCTAGGGGAAATGGGGTAATCCTAGGCACCAAATTTCAACATTTATCGTGTAAGACAATATAAAATTTGGTCGTATGGCGCAAATGGCGTAAAACGATTAATAAATGCATCCCTTAAAGACACTATATAACAGTGTGGAAGCCCTATTTAAAAAAATGTCAAACTATGCTATCTGACATATCTGACAGTGTTTGGATGGACAAATAAACACCATAGAACACAAAACTTCAGACAATTATGCAGTCCCTCGTAAAATATGTACAGATAAAAATCTGCAGATGAATAGAATATCAGCTGATAGAAAATTCTGCCACACAACAGTCTATGGGGGGAACCTGGAATGGTCGGTCAATGATTTTCACTTTTTAAATGCACTTAATGATCGTTTTGAACTACAATTTTTTCAGAGCTTCATTTTTAGACCTTATCAAAGAAACTTGTAGCATGAAGAATCATGTAGCTCATATTTTTTAAACTGAAAACACTGTTATATGATGTCTTTACTGACGTAAGTGGTGTACAGCTTTAAAAATGGTCCGCATCTCCTGTATGGAGTAATTAGCGTATAGTGCAAAATGCAGCCCTGGAACGATAGTGGTGTATCATGCAAAACATTAATCTCATGCTATCATATCATGATGAATGAAAAATGACGAATGAGAGATGACGTCCTCAAAACGTCGAAAGAGGGGGATGAGACCAAAACACATTGAATATTAGAATATGTTTTTAAAAAACCTGTTTTTTTTTCAATGTTGAAAAGTAAATTCAAAACCTAACTTTTTTGGTAAAAGATGTCTTCGACGCCGTAAACATCTACCCCCTGTTTTTGGTACTGTTGCGTGAGTGTGTGTGCACGGGGGGGGGGTGGATGGGACCCGCATAGGTACCAGTCTAGGCGGGCCATAAAACTGCTGGCTACTTACATAGGCGTGGGCAGGATTTTTCAAGTGGGGGTTGGGGTCATCCGCGGCCAAATCATGTTCGATCACGGGCAAATAATACGGCCACTAGCCAGCGATTGAAAAGTCGAAAAGTGAGTGTGGGTGGGGGGGGGCCTGTTGAAGAAAAAAAAATAACGGCCAACCAGCAGCCGAAAATTCAAAGAGTGTAGAGGGGGATTTGGCCGTCGAGAAAACAATTCACGGCCAAATCTGACAAGTTTTTTTTCACGGCCGAATCATGTACTAAAGGAAACGGTTCCACGGGCAAAAGGTGGGTGTTTTTTTACGAAAAAGTGGGTATTAAACAACCACTTCTGTAAAACCTGGTATTGTGGTACTCAGGGGCGTGGACAGCGCGGAGGATGGGGGTATGCATTGCGTCCGCCGCGGCGCTCACAAGTGGGGGATGACAATGTAAATCATCCCCCCCCCAGATTTTACAGATTTTTTTTATCAGTAGTATTCTTATTATTGATTGCTTTTGTTTAACTTTTGTTTAGTATTAAAGGATATCTTCTTCTTCTTCTTCTCTTCTCTCTTCTTCTTCTTCTTCTTCTTCTTCTTCTCGCTCCTCCTCGCTCGCTCACTCCTCCTCCTTCTTCTTCTTCTATTATTAATCATTATTATTATATCATTAATTATTATTATCATTAATCATCATCATCGTCGCCATTAGAGTTATGATATTATTGACATATTATCAATGTTTTATTTTCATTATCGTCGTCGTGTCACTTTATTCCCTTAGTACATCGTCTTTTCTGATGCCCAAAACAATTGTTTCCTGCTCATAAAATGGGGTGGTGTTAACAAGAGACGTTTGCAATGGACACTGATGTAAATCGGGGGGGGGGAATGCGTATGCCCGGCCAACTTCCACTTTGGCAGAGTAAGGAATGACGCTGCTCAATGTTATCGTGTGTGGCGTGTGTGTCTGTATCTGTCTGTGTGGGCACGCGCGTGTATGTGTATGTGTGTGTGGTGGTGGAGATCACAAAATAATAATTTTGGAACATAAGCATTAATACAGTGGGTACTTAGATATACGATCCGAGAACACTTAGTAGGTAGAATCGCCTCCCCCCACATCTGAAAACAAATAAGATACTCGCGTTTATTGCCCTCGAACAACGTTACAGTCGGCAATTTTCAGTTTTTACCAGTCGGCAAATTGACCATGTACAAACCCTCCCCCGCCCATTCAAATGGTCTAGTGACGCCCAGAAAAACCAAACAGTGTGAACTAACACCGAATGAAATAACACTGGTAATAAAAGGCTTGTGCGGTCGTCACAACACCGACTGGCGTAATTTTAACAGCCGTTTTTGCGTGTCGGTATGGGGGATTCCCACTCATATGTATTGGCGTTGTATTATTTTCGTTTCGTGGTTTTTTTCGGCAACTCTTGCGAAATACGTTATGTGTGAAGGGTGACGTGGTGTAACAATAAACGCCAGTCACTTTTTTTCCTTTGACACTGGCTGGATGTATTCTGTTTGTATTTACTCAGGACGGTGAGTGTGATGCTATTGTTGTATTGGCGAATTAAATATTGTATGTATAAATAGATAATGCACATACTGAATTTATGAATGTATGTTTGGATGTGTGTATGTTTTCACACATGTCTGTGTGTTCTCGTGTCTGTGTGTGGTACGTATGAGTGTTTTGTGTGTGTGTATATATAATATGTGTGTAACGTGTATGTGCGTATGTATGTGTTTGTGTGTGTGTAATGAATGTTTGTGCTGAGTGTGTGTGTGTGTGGGGGGGGGGGGCTTACATAGTAACATTGTGGGAGTAACTAAAAACAATAAGCAGCAATGTTGGCCTTATTTGCAGCGTTGTGGGAGTAAAAATGACTTTGTGGGAGTAGTTTTAAATATGAAGAAAAATAATAGGATACCCCTAACTTATTAGGATTGTGTTTGTGTGGTGTGTGTGTGTGTGTGTGTGTGTGTGTGTGTGTGGGTGGTGGTGTGTGTGTGGGTTGTGTGTGTGTGTGTGTGTGTGTGTGTGTGTGTGTTGTGTGTGTGGGCGTGTGTTGTGTGGGGGGGGGGGGAGGAACGAAACACCGAAGGCGAATTATAATACTCTCGCGGCGGGTGAAAACCATCCCTCGATGGTACATATTTTTTAAAAAGTGGAAAATCTGACTTTGATACGGCCCCCCCGCCCCCACATTAAAACAGTTTAATACTATATGTTTAGCATATTTATTTATATCCGTTGAATGGGTTCAAGATGACAAAATCTTCCAAAATGCTAGAAAAAAAAGTTTTGAGAATCGAGGGGGGGGGGGACGACACCAGAAAAAAAAATCGGGGGTAATGTCCCCGTCCGCCCGGGATCGAACCCAAGAAAAAAATCGAGGGGGTAGCATTGTTCGCCCGTCCCCCGGATCGACACCCATGGTCATCCAGCATTCGATAACGCTGACTGCTTGACAATCAGTTTGTAAACACGAGCAAAACTGCTTTGTCTCAGTACTGAATTTTGGCCGTGTGGCGTGAATTGTACTGGTTGTTTTGTTGGAATGATATGTTAAAGTGATTAGCTTAACTTGTGGAGCTCCAAATTTTTAAAAAAATTTGGTTCCCCAAAATTTTGATATCTGTAATAATGGTAAGTGTTCATATGGACAAATAAACACCGCTAGAATAAAAGTTGAAAATTACACTGCGCAATGGCAAGGTTATGGAATGAAGAAAGCAATTAAAACTCGGGGAGAGTTTTGAATAGCCTAGGTGTGAACACAGTAAGTCTATGGAGGAAATGTGCAGTGAATCTGTCAACTTACGATTTCACTTTTTTAGCACTAAATAATCATTTTGAAAATACAATTTTTTTCAGGGCTTCTTTTTAGACGCTCATCAAAGACACTGGTAGCATGGGAGTGCATGTGGTCAGATTTTTTAACTGTGGTTATGTTAGCCAATACCTTTAATATGCATTCTACATCAACAAACTGCAGCAATTTGAACAAAAACAATTTTGATAGGGCCTATATTTTAGCAAAACTGATTGCTGAGGCAGTCTCACTCATGAAATGACCAAATAATTGCCCATGAAGTAAAATTATTTATGCATCAGTTCCCTGATAATCAGTTTTATGATATCTTTTTGAAAATAGATTGCAATTGAATGTCAGTGTCTTTTGTTTTTAGGCCACTATCGTAATGTAAATAACAGAAAGCTATGATAGACTGGTCTGCGGAGATCGTGTGGTGAATTTTGTGTTCGATCATAATTTGATAAGCCGGAATCAATGCTGATAGACCATGAAAACAATGACCAGAATAACAAGCTGGTAACGTTCCCCTTCTACTTTATGAATTGATGGTGTATGTGTATATCGTACAAAAGTGGAGTGGGCAAATAATTTGAGATTGCAATTATCACATCAGATTTAAAAACCTGCGGAAATAGTAATGAAGATAACTCAGAGAAGAACGATTGCATGTCTCTGAGGAGGTTGGGGGAAATCCGCCGCCCCCCAAAAAAAAAACACGAAAGCATTTTGTGCCTTTCAGCAACAAATAGATAAAAGAATTAACGACTAAGTTGTTCTTGTGACAGAATGCAGCAGCTTTTCAACAACCCTATAAACCATGCATGTTATAAGATGATATTTTAGGCATGGCGTTACAACAGCTACAACTGAAAAAACGGTTGGGGGGGGGGTTTGATATTAAAACATAATTTAGAAAGTGATACCTCAAAATGTGTTTAAAGAAATGCATGAATTAAATTGTGGAACACTTAGTGTAAACAAATTTTGAGCAGACGTAATGTTTAGTTAATATGAGCAAAGCGACGTAAGCTCGTGAACGACGTTTACAAAGTCATAGCGAAGAATGCATTTAAGAAAAGTGTTAACTTCTAAGGCAGTTTTTTTACAGAGAATTTAAGATTAAAAACATACGTATTCATCGTCAATTTTGCTTCTCTGTGAAGAACGGTTGCAATTCTCTCCATACTGGATTGGAAAATGGATCCCATTCCTAAAGTCCAGCAGTGGGCGTGGTCTACTGTTATATTTGACCAATGATGGATCAGTATTTTCTTTTGGCAAGCATGATGACGGACAGCTAAGGACATCGACGAGGTAAGTATCGGAGATTCAAGATCTCTTTTAGTCCTCTCAATAGAGTTAAGAAGATCCAGATTAAGATTTGCATGTTATAGGTAAATGAATGATTGGGGTAGTCCCTTCAATGACTTGGGGTGAAAATATTTGTAGAATCAGGTAAACTGTGCAAGGATTCTACTGTTGAAATTTGGTAGTCAAAAGTTGACTCGTTCTTGACGTTAACTTTCATAGCAGTGAGGGCATTGTAAGAACAAATCTGTTGGCGTAGCCGTCTATGGGTTTAATTCCTCTCGAAGCCTCGAGAAAAACTAAATGCCAATATGTTCGTGTGATAAGGCTGAAGTAAACAAAATTCAAGCTAAATTGCTTCAGCTAGGAGACACAATCTAGCTGGTGTATCCTTTACTATATCTTCAAACAGTTTGGTTTGGAGAGGTCATTTTTTTTTATTTCTTCGCAATCATGTCACTGCATTTTAATGTGTCAACTAAGAAACACTCCCTAAGGTACGTAATTCAAATTTTCCCGTGCAGATGTTCCACTAGTCGACAAAAATAGATCGTGAGTCAAAAAGAAAAGAAAGCTCCGTAGTCAATCGCCGCCTTGAAAATGTTTATTATATGCACTGATTTAGTGATTTTAAGCAGAATGATACCCACAAATCAGTTTACTGTTTATGTTAGCTGGCTATTCTATGTTAGTCTTGATGCATCAGTATCAATTTGAATAGCTTGTGTCAAAATTGCTTTTATCTCAAGCTTTCAGTTTTGGAGTGTGCATGCATGTCCTCGTTTCTTGGTTGTAAATGTCTGGCTATCATGATGCGTGTAGCAAAAAGTTCGACAATTTGGACAAATCAATTTTGACATGTATACCAACGTTGAATTACCAGCCGTCACCGGTGATTATTTAACATCAGCTTAAAAATATCACATAATTTACGGTAATAATTTAGCAACTTAATAAATGGATTTAACGTTAGCTAATTTTGGGACTTGATTTCACAAACGACTTACGTAAACTTCTTAAGCTGAACTGAATCAATGCAATTAGATATGAATAGGAAAGCGAATAAGCGGTGACTTTTTTCGGGCTAAATGGGACACTATTACCTAGGATAACTGCTTAATCAGAATTTTGCTGGGAAGGTGAAAGTCTTATCGCTATGTAGATTTTGTGCTGAATCGCGAAAACACATGTCTTATGTGAGCGGGCGCACTCATGACATTTTCAGGGTTTGGCCATTTTTTAGGCAAAAAATGACTAATTTTTATCATTTTTGTAAAAATGCAGAAATTTGGGGTGCAAACTGTGGCATTAGTAGGTGAAAGTAGGCCTGACATATGTAAAAGAGGATGCTGATTCCAATGAAAGCAGTCTTTAGTTAACCTTTTTTTTAGACATTTTTAGTGCAGATCGGCTACTTTTTGATAGAAAATGTCAATTTTTATCATTTTTTGGGTGAAATATAAGATTGTTCTTTCGTAAATACAGAATTGGTTCCAACGTTTTTACAAGCGCTTATCTACTTAGAGAAAATTGCGGCGAATCTATGCAAGGCAGGAATATGTGCTCAATCGTTTTTGTTTTGCATTTCAGCCATTTTGGGGCTAAAATAGATCTATTTGGTCAAAAATCTTTAATTTTGGAGTTCTGTAGCTGGAATTTTCATGGGGTTGCAAAAGTTTGTGTGAGGACGAACGTAAATGACAAGTTTATTGATTTCTAAAAGTATCTATTTGATACGAATCATGACATTTTGAATTTGGAGGGAAGTTTGGGGCCAAAAATGTCACTTTTCATCATTTTTGGTAAAAGGTGAGATTTTAGGCATAAACCCAATTTTTTAATAATGTTTGGAAATGCATGACTTGCGTAATAGAAAAATACAGAATTATCAAAACATTCACTTTGATCAATGTCACCTTTGGTCTTTTGGATCAATAATTGGGTCATTTGAAAGGCAAAAAAAGGATATGTTTCATCATTTAGTTAAAAACAGGTGGAGGGGTTCTAGAAATTAAACTTTCCACTAATTGCCAATTTTCTTTGGAAACTGGTCTTAGCTGAAACGTTCAGAGAATCCTGTTAGAGGTTTTATTTACTCTAATGACAACATTCTGATTATTAATTGTCTATTTTTGGGGACAAAATGTCCAATTTTATATCATTTTTTGGGTGAAAAATAAGATTTTCCTTTTGTTATTCGATTGGTTCGGAAATTTTAGCAAGGGCCTTATCTACTTAGAAATTGCAACAGATATCTGGCAAGCAGGATTATTGTGCTCAGTCGTTTCGTTTGGGCGCATGTAGCCATTATGGGGCTAAAAATACCATATTTTTGGTTGAAAATCATTTTTTGGGCGTTCTGTACTGGAAGTTTCAATGTGGTGGCAAAGTTTGTGTGAGGAAATCGAAGTTGAGCAAGTGATTGATTTCTAAAAGTATTCTTATTGATACCAATAATGACTTTTTGATGTTGGAGGGAAATTTTCAGAATTTCAGATTTTCATATTTTATTGCCCAAAATCAAATGGAAATTTTGGGGCAAAGAATTATATTTTGTATCATTTTGGGGTAAAAAGTTCAATAGTTCATAGTTCATAGTTTTTTTATTTTCATTAAGTACAAATTATAAAAAATACAAATGAAATTATACATCAAATATACAATGTAAAATATCAATAAAATTATTACATGAATGAGGATCAGCTAAGAAATCAAATAAAGACTATACGATGCCTGACGGCAAAAGCAACAAACAAAACAACAGCACGACTTACATTACATTATAATTGATAACAACTTACCAAGTAAAAAAAAAAAAAACGGCTAGAAGCTACACTCCACGCCCACAGACCATTCACAACAAGAAAAACAATTCAGGCGAGTCTGTACTGTATAAAGCACACTCAACACATACATGTATAAGCGAAAGGTGCAATGGGGCGAAAATGAATT
>JZLH01S0204506.1:15561-25760 GCA_001188425.1 Eucidaris tribuloides
GAATGATATGATTAAAGTGATAGGCTAACATTGTGGAGCTCCAATTTAAAAAATTGTCAAATTTTGATATCTGAACTACATGGTAGTGTTCATATGGACAAATAAACACCCTAGAATAAAAAAGTTTGGAAAATTACACTGCCAATGGCAGGTTATGGATGAAGAAACAATTAAAACTCGGGGAGAGTTTTAATAGCCTAGGTGTACACACAGTAAGTCTATGGGAGGAAATGTGCAAGTGAATCTGGTCAACTTACGATTTTCACTTTTTTAAAGCACTAAATAATCATTTTGAAATACAATTTTTTTCAGGGCTTCCTTTTTAGACCTCATCAAAGACACTGGTAGCATGGGGAATCATGTGGCTCAGATTTTTTTAACTGTGGTTAATGTTAGCCAATACCTTTAATATCATTCTACATCACAAACTGCAGCAATTTGAACAAAAACAATTTTGATAGCCTATATTTTACAAAACTGATTGCTGAGCAGTCTCATGAAAGACCAATATTGCCCATGAAAGTAAAATTATTTATGCTATCTTTCCCTGATATCAGTTTTATGATATCTTTTTGAAATAGATTTGCAATTGAATGTCAGTGTCCTTTTTTTTTAGCCACATTGTATGTAAATAAACAGAAAGCTAGATAGACTGGTCCTGCGGAGATCGTGTGTGAATTTGTGTTCGATCAATAATTTGATAAGCGGGAATCAATGCTGATAGACCATGAAAACAATGACACAGAATAACAAGCGGTAACGTTCCCCCTTCTACTTTATGAATGTATGGATGATGTGTATATCGTAACAAAAGTGGAGTGGGCAAATAATTTGAGAATGCAATTATCAACATCAGATTTAAAACCTGCGGAAATAGTAATGAAGATAACTCAGAGAAGAACGATGCATGTCTCTGAGGAGGTGGGGGGAAATCCCCCCCCCCAAAAAAAAAAACACGACATTTTTGTGCCTTTCAGCAACAAATAGATAAAAGAATTAACACTAACTTGTTCTTGTGACCAGAATGCAGCAGCTTTCAACACCCCTATAACCATGCATGTTATAGATGATATTTTAGGCATGCGTTACAAACACGCTACACTGAAAAAAACGTGTTTGGCTATTAAACATAATTTAGAAAGTGATACCCAAAATGTGTTTAAAGAATGCATGATTAAATTGTGGACACTTAGTGTAAACAAATTTGACGACGATGTTTAGTAATATGACAAACGACGTTAAGCCTCTGAACACGTTTACAAAGTCATAGCAAGAATGCATTTAGAAAAGTGTTTACTTGCTAAGCAGTTTTTTACAGAGAATTTTAAGATTAAAACATACGTATTCATCGTCAATTTCTTCTCTGGAAGACGTGCAATTCTCTCACACTACCTGGATTGGAAAATGGCACCCATTCCTGAAGTCCACAGTGGGCGTGGTCATACTGTATATTTGACCAATGATGGATCAGTATTTTCTTTTGGCAACAATGATGACGGACAGCTAGGACATCGACGAGGAAGTATCGGTGAGATTCAAGATTCTCTTTAGTCCTCTCAATAAGTTTAAGAAGATCCAGATTTCGATTTTGCATGTTATAGGTAAATGACATGATTGGGGGTAGTCCTCAACTTGGGGTGAAAATATTGTAGAATCAGGTAAACTGTGCAAGGATTCTACTGTGAAATTTGGTAGTCAAAAGTTGACTCGTTCTTACGTAACTTTCATCAGTGTGCATTGTAACAGACAAATCTGTTGCGTAGCCGTCTATGGGTTGTAATTCTCTCGAGCCTCGAGAAAAACTAAATGCCAATATGTTCGTGGTTGATAAGGCTTAAGTAAACAAATTCAAGCTAAATTCTTCCAGCTAGGAGACACAATCTAGCTGGTGTATCCTTTACTATATCTTTCAAACAGTTTGGTTGGAGAGGCATTTTTTTTTATTTCTCCCAATCATGTCACTGCATTTTAATGTGTCACTAAGAAACACTCCCTAAGGTACGTAATTCAAATTTTCCCGTCAGATGTTCCACTAGTCGACAAAAAATAGATCGTGAGTCAAAAAAAGAAAGAAACTCGTAGTCAATCCCCCTTGAAAATGTTTATTATATCACTGATTTAGTGATTTTACAGAATGATACCACAATCAGTTACTTTTATGTTACTGGCTATTCATATTTAGTCTGTGATCATCAGTATCAATTTGAATACTTGTGTCAAACTTGCTTTTATCCAAGCTTTCAGTTTGGAGTGTGCATGCATGTCTCGTTTCTTGGTTGTAAATGGTCTGGCTAACATGATCGTGTAGCAAAAAGTTCGACAATTTGGACAAAATCAATTTTGACATGTATTACCAACTTGATTACTCAGCCGTCACCGGTGATTATTTACTCAGCTTAAAATATCACATAAATTTACGGTATAATTTACAACTTAATAAATGGATTTACGTTACTATTTGGGACCTTGATTTCACAAACGCTTACGTAAACTTCTTAACTGAACTGAAATGCAATGCAATAGATATGAAAGGAAACGAAATAAAGCGGTGACTTTTCGCTAAATGGGAACACTATTACCCTAGGAGATAACTGGCTTTAATCAGAATTTTTGCTGGGGAAGGTTTGAAAGTCTTATCCTATGTAGAATTTTGTGCTGAATCCGAAAAACACAGTCTTATTGACCGCACTCATGACATTTTCAGGGTTTTGGCCATTTTTAGGCAAAAAATGACTATTTTTATCATTTTTGGTAAAAATCAGATTTGGGGGTCAAAACTGTGCATGAGTAAGGTGAAATAGCCCTGACATATGTAAAAGAGGATGCTGATTCCAATGAAAGCAGTCTTAGTTACCTTTTTTTAGACATTTTAGTCAGATCGGCTACTTTTTGATAGAAAATGTCAAATTTTATCATTTTTGGGTGAAATATAAGATTGTTCTTCTGTAATACAGAATTGGTTCCAACGTTTTAGCAAGCCTTATCTACTTAGAAAATTGCGCAGATATCTAGCAAGCAGGAATATTGTGCTCAATCGTTTTGTTTTGGCCATTTCAGCCATTTTGGGGCTAAAAATATCTATTTTGGTCAAAAATCAATTTTTGGAGTTCTGTACTGGAATTTTCATGGGGGTTGCAAAGTTTGTGTGAGGACGAACGTAATTGACAAGTTTATTGATTTCTAAAAGTATTCTCATTGATACGAATCATGACATTTTGATTTGGAGGGAAGTTTGGGGCCAAAAATGTCACTTTTCATCATTTTTGGTAAAAGGTGAGATTTTAGGCATAAACCAATTTTTAAATGTTTGGGAAATGCATGACTTGCGTAATAGAAAATACAGATATCAAAACATCCTTTTCATCAATGTCAGCCTTTGGTCTTTTGATCAAATTGGTCATTTTGAAGGCCAAAAAAAGGATATTTTCATCATTTTAGTTAAAAACAGGTGTAGGGGTTCAGAAATTAAACTTTCCCACTATTGCCAATTTTCTTTGGAAACTGGTCTTAGCTGAAACGTTTAGAGACTCCTGTTAGAGGTTTTATTTACTCTAATGACAACATTCTGATTATTTTGTCTATTTTGGGGACAAAATGTCCAATTTTATCATTTTTTGGGTGAAAAATAAGATTTTCCTTTTGTTATTCAGAATTGGTTCCGAAATTTTAGCAAGCCTTATCTACTTAGAACATTGCACAGATATCTGGCAAGCAGGATTATTGTGCTCAGTCGTTTCGTTTTGGCCATGTAGCCATTATGGGGCTAAAAATACATATTTTGGTTGAAAATCATTTTTTGGCGTTCTGTACTGGAAGTTTCATGGTGGTGGCAAAGTTTGTGTGAGGACAATCGAAGTTGACAAGTGTATTGATTTCTAAAAGTATTCTTATTGATACCAATAATGACTTTTTGATTTGGAGGGAATTTTCAGATTTCAGATTTCATATTTTATTGCCCAAAATCAATGGAAATTTTGGGGCAAAAATTATATTTTGTATCATTTTGGGGGTAAAAAGTTCATAGTTCATAGTTCATAGTTTATTTATTTCATTCAAGTACAAAATTAAAAAAATACAATGAAATTATACATCAAATATACAATGTAAAATCATCATAAAATTATTACATGAATGAGGATCAGCTAAGAAGATCAATAAAGACTAATACGATGCTGACCCAAAACAACAAACAACAACAACAGCAACGACTTACATTACATTATAATGATACACTTACAGTACCGGCTAGAACTACACTCCACGCCCCCACGCCATTCACCAAGAAAAAAACAATTCCAGGCGAGTCTGTACTGTATAAAGCACACTCACACATACATGTATAAGCGAAAGGTGCAATGGCGCAGAAATGAATTCCAAGCGGGTCTGTATACTACTCTAAAACACACTCACATCACACCCATACGCAAACACACACACTCCCACTATAATGCTAACAGTAATTATGAATGATAATTTGTAAGTAAATAATGTTTATATCTCCGTTTGAATACATTAAGAGAAGGACTACATCTGATTTCTAAAGGTATGGTATTCCAGATTTTTGGGCCATTAAAAAATATAGACTTTTGAAAAGCAGCTGTTCTTGCCTGAGATATAGATGATAATTACTTGCATTCCTTGTTTGATATGTATGTATGGTGTCATTAAGACAGAAATATTTCAGTAATGAATTTGGTAGTAATTTTTTTTGAACATACATACATGAATATTGCAGCTTGTAATTGATACATATCAAATATATTTAATGTCTTGAGGCAAGAGAATATTGGCTTTGTATGGGCAAGATAATGACTATGTGATATAATTCTTATTGCTTTTTTCTGAAGTTTAAAAATTCTGTTCATATTTGCACTACTGGAGTTTGCCCATAAAAGAATACAGTAATTCAGGTGCGGAAGGATTAATGTATTATACAACATTAACAAAATTTGTTTACAAAGAGATTTGAGTTTAAAGAGTATTCCAACACCTTTCGATAACCGGTTACAGACATTATTAACATGCATATTCCATGACATTTTTTCATCAATGGTGACACCTAAAAATTTCTGATGTGTTACATGTGTAAGACTGGTTTCTTTGACATTTACAACAATATCATTAATATTAATGTTTTTATGTGTAAATACCATAAAATTTGTTTTATTTAAATTCATAACAAGCTTATTGTCTTGCAGCCAGTTTACAAGTTTGTCAAGTTCAGTATTAAAATTATGTTGAAGTAAATGCATTTCTTTATGTGACATAAATACGCTGGTATCATCAGCAAATTGAATCAGCTGTAATTTTTAGAAACTTGAAAAATATCATTAACATATAGAATAAAGAGAAGGGGACCAAGAATCGAACCTTGGGGAACCCCGCATTTGACAGTCAATAAATGTGATTCGTTATTTTCAAATTTGACGTATTGCTTTCGATTTGACAAGTAACTTTGAAACCAATTCCACAAAACTCCACGTATGCCATAGCAATATAATTTATTTAATAAAATAGAATAGAAAAAGTGAGATTTGGGGCAAAAAATAATTCTTAAATGTTTGGGAAATGCATGACTTGCGTAATAGAAAATACAGATATTAAAACATCCTTTTTATCAATGTCAGCCTTTGGTCTTTTTATCATATTGGTCATTTTGAGGGCCAAAAAAATGTATATTTTCATCATTTTATTTTAAAAAAGGTGTTGGAGTTCAGAAATGAAACTTTCCCACTATAGTGGAGCAGATAAAAGTGATTTTGAGCCATAATCGTTCAGTTGATGATACAAGCATGAAATTTGGTGCAAATATAGAGTCAAGGTCACTCTCTCAGAAAAAGATCCTGGCCACGAAAAAATCCAAGATGGCGGCCATTTTCCAAGATGGCTGCCAGGTGACAATAAAAATTATGAGATACTTGCCAAGTTTTTGTTGGATGTGGGTCAAAATTAAGTAAAATTTCAATTTTGACCTTGTGGGTAAATGTCTCATGGGGATCAAAATGTCACCAAAAGGTCAAAGGTCATTGGAAAGGGTCAATGACCTTTTTGAGCTCAATGTTAGGTTATTTGAGCAGGTTTCTATCATGTTGCCCCCAATTGCACAATTGTGATCAAACTGGGTGATAGATGTCTCAAAGGAAGCTTAAGGTCACCAAAAGGTCAAAGGTCACCTTGGGGTCAGTGACCTTTTTGAGCCCAATGTTGACTTTTTGAGCAAGTTTCTATCATGTTTCCAAAAATTGCACAATTGTAACCAAATTTGTGTGGTAGATGTCTCAGAGGGAGCTAAAGGTCATGAAAAGGTCAAAGGTTACCTTGGGGTCAATGACCTTTTTGAGCCCAATGTTGATTTTTTAGCAAGTTTCTATTATGGTCCATAATTTTGCCTTCATTTGCATAATTGTGACCAAACTTGGATGGTAGATGTCTCATAGGGACCTAAATGTCACGAAAAGGTCAAAGGTCACTGGCAGGGGTCAAAGACTTGTTTGAGCCCAATGTTATGTTTTTGGGCTACTGTCCATTATATCTCGTAACTTTGCTCCCTTCCGCCCAATTGTGACCAAACTTAGGTGGTGAATGTCTCATTCAAAGCTGGAGGTCACCAATAGGTCAAAAGTCACAGACATGGGTCAAAAACCTTTTGACCCCAGTGTTACATTTTTTAGCAAGTTTGTAAGCATGCGAAACTGGGCGAGATACATTTTGGCCATCACCTTGTTCCTTGTTTAACGTAGTGACAACGTGGCTGCCAATGCTATTTTTCTATGTGCCTCTATCTGAAGTATGTTTTGTCTGGTCTCGTGCTGTTTTCAGAACATTAATTTCTGTATTTCTGGTTCGGTTTATTTTGTCCGAAGCTTAATTCACGTGTCAAGAAAAAAAATGACCTCTTTAGTGAAAAGTGGTCCACGCCAGTAGAGATTAAATTTCCTTAAGTCAGACAATTTATTAACATTGTCACTGTTATTCCGTAAGATCAAGGATTGGATTAAGGGTAAACAGCACAAGTAGTTTACAGCAAGATAGGAAGGTAAGAATTAAAATTTGGGGTTTGATAAAACACGGGTAGTTCTATTGTTATGGGCGGGTTGAGGAAGCCGACACTTTTCCTAATGGTTAAAAGGAATGACGTGTGAAGAATGGACTACACACTTCGCTCTGCAGCTGCTCCTGTGATTAAATTTGTCAGGCACCCAAGGTGGATGTTGATCAAAGGATGGTGAAAGGATAGTTTGGCATTCAATTCGGACAGTGAGGTTAAGATTAGAATGATTTTTTTTAGTTATTACTTTTGAGTTAGAATATAAAGTTTGGATGATAGGTCATTTTTTACGTCAGTTATGTTGCTAAGGAATGAGGATGTACGGTGAATACTGGATCTCCATGGGTGAAACACTCATCATAGTTCTTATACTAGAGGGGTTTTTTTCAATGTGTGATACTGAATTTGAAGTATTTATTCAAAAAGAGAAAACAAATTACCTTAATTTGAAATTGATTTTTCGAATTCAGAAACGTAGAGAGGATCTCTCAGGTTCAACATTGGGGAAGGGGATTTAACACGTTAATTGCATCAGTGTTAAATCTTGACTTTTGTCATGTAGTGGACCAATTAACTTTTATGTTCAAGGTTGAAGAATGTAGATACATGGGCGGGGGGGGGGGGTAAATGATTGTTTTTTTATTACATTTTTGGATCAACTAGACTCCTGGAGTATACATTTTATTCAGCTGTATGTTATGTCATTTGAAGAGTTTGTAAGAGATTATTAAGAGATTATTTGGGAAGAAATACTGTTACCTTGTTCAGTTTTTATTTTTACTTTTGTTGAATAAAGGGGTTAACACAAAGTAATGTCATATGCTTTTCTGAATCATAGTGGCCAAAAACATTGAATTGGTTGGATCAATCAAACATCTTGACATATTGATGACGATATGTGTAGTTGTATGACATCGGTATTTGGCGGCCATCCTAGAAAAGGGCAGCCACATGCGATTTGTGTGGGGTTTTTTTATATTCACTGTCGGCAAGGTGAAGGTCTAAAAATCTTAAAGTGATAGGCTAACATTGTGGAGCTTCAATTTAAAAAATTGTCAAACTTTGATATCTGAGCTACATAGTAGTGTTCAAATGAACAAATAAACACCCTAGAATACAAAAGTTTGAAAAGTTACACTGCCAATGGCAAGTTATACATGAATAAACAATAAAACTCGGGGCGAGTTTTATTAACCTAGGTGAACACACAGTAAGTCTATGGGAGGAAATTTGGCAAGTGAATCTGGTCAACTTACGATTTTCAAATTTTTAAAGCACTAAACAATCATTTTGAAATACAATTTTTTCAGGGCTTCATTTTTAGACCTCATCAAAGACACTGGTAGCATGGGGAATCATGTGGCTCAGATTTTTTTAACTGTGGTAAATGTTAGCCAATACCTTTAACATTTAACTCAATTTTGACCCACATTCAACAAAAACTTGGCAAATATCTCATAATGATGTGGTCATCTGGCAGCCATCTTAAAAAATGACTGCCATCTTGGAATTTTTGTGGCCTTGATCTTTTTTTTATGGGACATATTAGAAACTTGCTCTAAAAAAATAACATTGGGCTAAAAAAGGTCGTTGACCCCTGCAAATGACCTTTGACATTTAGGGGATATTAGCTCTCTATGAGACATCTACCACCCAAGTTTGGCCACAATTGTGCAAATGGGAGCAAAGTTATGGGACATAATAGAAACTTGCCCATAAATTAACATTGGACTCAAAAAGGTCGTTGACCCCTGCCAGTGACCTTTGACCTTTCGGTGACCTTAAACTTTATTATGAGACATCTACCACCCAAGTTTGGTCACAATTGTGCAAATGAGTCCAAAGTTATGGCCCATAATAGAAACTTGCACCAAAATTAATATTGGACCTCAAAAAGGTCGTTGACCGCCTGGCCAGTGAGCCTTAAACTATGGCATCTGCCACCCAAGTTTGGTCAGCAATTTGCAAATGGTTCTGCCAAAGTTATGGGCCATAATAGAATTGCTCAAAACCAAAATAAACCTGGGTTTAAAATGGTCATTGACCCCTGAAGGTGACCTTTTGACCTTTATTTGTCCTTCAGCTTCCTATGAGACATCTACCACCCAGGTTTGGTCACAATTGTGCAAATAAGGGCAAGGTTATGGAAAATAATAGAAACTTGCTCAAAAAAACTCTTCATTAGGCTCAGAAAGGTCATTGACCCCTGCCTCTGACCTTTGACCTTTTGGTGACCTTCAGCTTCCTATGAGACATCTGTCACTCAAGTTCAAAGTTGAAATTTTACTCAATTTTGACATATATCTAACACAAAACCTGGCAATTATCTCATAATGATGTCATCTGGCAGCCATCTTGGAAAATGGCCGCCATCTTGGAATTTTTCGTGGCCAGCATCTTTTTCTGAAAGAGCGACCTTAACTCTACATTTGTGCCAAATTTCATGCTTGTATCATCAACTGAACGATTCTTAGGGTTATCTGCTCCACTACTATTGCCAAGTTTCTTGGGAAACTGGTCTTAGCTGAAAAGTTTAGATACTCCTGTTAGCGGTTTTATTGACTCTTATAACAACATTCTTATTTTGTCAATTTTCGGGACAAGTGGCAATTTTATCATTTTTCATCAATTATTTATTACCGTGGGGTTAAGACTAATTTCCGGTAGGGTGAAACAAACAGGACTTATGTTAAAAAATGTAGACCACAAGAAAACATTCTAATTTACCTCATCCTTTCACATTTTGATCAAGTTACCCACTCTTTGGACCAAGAAAGGTGTTTTTCCCCTTTTCATTTTGGGTAAGAAAATATCACATTTTTTCCTTGGCAACTCAGTTTTGGTTCCAAAGTTTTGACCAGCCTATCCTTGTGTATAATTATAAAGAGCGTTTTAAATAAGAAACAAAAAAGAAACGTGTTATGTGATTTTGGGGGCCATTTGGCCTACATCTATTTTGTCATTTGGTTCAAACTCTATGATTATTTCTGATCATAAAGGGTTTTATGAATGGTATGTATAAAATATACTAATTCCATTAAAAATATACAATATTATTGCATGTGATGTGTTTTGGTTATTTTGAAGACTTTTGGACGAATATAATATCTGGGGAATAATTTATAAATAAATGATTTATAAATAATGACTT
>JZLH01S0204528.1:14411-25373 GCA_001188425.1 Eucidaris tribuloides
GAGAGACACACACACATACACACACATATGGACAAACATGGACACACACATACATACAGACACGCACACACACAAACGCCCGCACACATGCACACATACACACATAAATATCATGCATACATACACAGATACATACATACATACACACACAGACACACACAGAGACACACACACATACACATACATGTGGACACACATGGACACACACACGGACACACACATACATACGGACACGCACACACACAAACGCCCGCACACATGCACACATACACACATACACACATACACACATAAATATCATGCATACATACATACATACATACATACATACATACATACATACATACATACATACGATGAACTTGCTATATCGGACGGCACTTCATTTTGATTTTGCTATGACACGCATTTTCCATGGACCCCATGACGAGATATCCCGTCCATCGTCTTCAACGGTACGGGTGACAAGTCGCGATGTCTGGGCACGCAAACTTGGCATCCAGATCCACGCCTTGCAGCTTTGAAGCGATGTTACTATGGCAACGGCGGCCCATTTCACAAACGCTGGCGGAAGCCGTAAAACACGGACTCTACAACCCGGTATCCCTGGGTATACGCCGCGATTCACCCCGGTGCACGGGCCCTATGATCCGACGATAAAATGCAGTTATGACTGTTTTATTGCCCCCATTTGCTCGAATGAAATTACACCTAGACGAAACCAAATAATCGCCCACGCTTGAAGAACAACAGCAAAAGGAGGAAACGCAGCCTTTTCTGTATTATAAGTGTTTTCTACATCGCAATCCTCGTCACGTCACGTTGTTCATTGAGGTCAAGGGTCAAATAAAGTCGTCGACTTATGTGTACATCTGTATCAAGACTGATTCGGATATCCGGATTCACAGGAACCAGCGTCTCCGTATGAAATAAGTGTCCTCCAAGAGTTTTACCATTTCTTACAAAAAAGTGTGAAATGTTTTTGCTCTTAAAAGGGTGAACATCGAGTACACTTGGAGTGAAATTGTGTAAATTTCACTCTTTGATGGTGACTTCTTGGACGAACTGAGTTGTCGTTGAGGTCTTGCCAAAGGAGCACAAATCACTAGGCATATATTCACTATGTCTTCAAATTCACACTGAATTCAGCCCTTTTTTACCCTTTTACAAAAATTCACCCCTTAGGGTGTGACTTGTTACTCCCTTTTACATGTTTTAAGAGAGTTGGTGTTGCATCAAAAATTCAAAATAGTCCTCGATATCACAATCAAAAGAATATCAAATTTGTAATTGTAACGATGAATCGAGTCATCACGAAAATCAAAGTTCGTGGTAGGTCAAAATATCTATCGAATGCAACAAATACAATACTTCTGAGTTACCTATAAGCACATGCGACGGTGGTACTAGTTTTGTAATTGTAAATTCCACACTACCATAATTGAAGTTCTATTCAAAGAGAAAGCGAAAATTTATACAGTGCGTCCCAGAAAAAAAAGGAAACCGAGATTGATGAAGATATTTTTATATCTCAATAACAAATATGAAAAGAAAATCGTACATGGTTGGAAAGCATATTTTCTCTTCTTTAATTTGATACCAGTCACAGAGATTCCCATTCACGCATGGCTGAGCAAAGACAATAAGAACGGACACAGTCATGAAATCATTTGCACGAGCAAATTTGAAATTCAAACTCTCAAGCTTGAATGTATTCAGAATATCTTCGACATTGAAGGACATCATTGAAAAGCCGATTTTATCTATTTTCATATGATACCACATTTGTGAAAAATAAGCGATGTATCAGTGAGAAAAGACAATTTGAAAAGATGCTTACTTTCAGAAATGTTCCTGGATTTGGCAGCCAGCAACCAAAAAATTACCTTGCGAACATGACTCGGAGCCTATTGTTGTGCGCGAGCAAGATATGGTGTAAAGTCAGCCGTGCGTGAACCTTATTGTTAAGCTCGCTTCCAGTTGCTCAAAATGGATTCATTCTAAATATCACGCTAAAACAGGCATGATTTAATTCTACTTGTTCTCCGGCATACATTATTCATTTTTACGCATGAGTTGTCAGATAAAAGAAGAAATTATGAATTTTCATGTCATGCTTTTGTTTCTTAAAAATAATTACATTTACTACCATGAAAATGCACTCAAAGATGGAATACGCGCGTGCAAATGAAATTTTGATAGCACCAATATCCGTTGTTTTAATTCAATAATGCGTGAACGGTGAATTATAAGTTATGGTATCAAATGAAAGAAGAGGAACAGCGCTTTACAATCATACCTAATTCATTGAAGAAATGATTCATTATGATTTTTGCCATGAAATCCGGTTTCCCTTTTTCTGGCACACACTGAAAATCTTAGTGATATAACAATTTTATATTTTGTGCATGTAAATTATATCATCAACTTGGAACCATATGAATTACCAATAAAACTAAAATTTAGCACCAATCTTTTCCTAATTGCGTGGTTTTTATTACATCAATTTAGTAATAATTCGAAATTAGACACACACACACACACACACACACACACACACACACACACACACACACACACACACACACACACACACACACACACACACACACACACACACACACACACACACACACACACACACACACACACACACACACACACACACACACACACACACACACACACACACACACACACACACACACACACACACACACACACCACATACACACAATTAAAACTCAAATAAAGTCACCATCTTCAATTACATTATTTTCTAAAAATCACATCTAAGAGGCCAAATTAAACTCTCTGTCGTGATTTCGACCGCAAGCACGAACCATGCATCTACTGCTAGTACAAACCCGATAAACTGTAACATTGAAGTATTATTATGATTCCACGGCATCCCGCGGCTGGTACGGAGTCTGCCCGTAAGGCAAAAGTCTCCCGCACAACCCTCCTTTAAATTGTAGCCATTCATATGAACCCTGTTGACCTCTTATTTGGCGGATCCGATTCAGGAGGATCATTTTCCTACAGTTTCATGTTCGTGCCCTTCAGGCGTACATCTGTGGCGAATGAGAGACCTCTCGCTGTATTCCAGTCGTCACAGACAC
Organism: Eucidaris tribuloides; assembly: GCA_001188425.1. Lineage (NCBI taxonomy): Eukaryota > Metazoa > Echinodermata > Echinoidea > Cidaroida > Cidaridae > Eucidaris > Eucidaris tribuloides. Next base: position 17,534 of record JZLH01S0204528.1, read on the forward strand.
ACCGATCCGCCACAGAGTACACGTAGTCTTAAATCGGAAATAAGTCGGCAACGCAAAAATGCGGAATTTGTACAATACGTCTCGTTGGATGACGAATGATTGTGTTTGCATGGAAACAAATGTGCTACAATTGTTTTAGTATCGGAAGCAAAACAGCAATATGATTGCTGCCCCCTATAAATATAGAATTGTCACGTCTTTTCACATTAATAACTGTTTTTATTTAGCGCGGAGGTACTGCAAATCTCCAGTCATCCATTGGAACCTTCTTAACAGCTATACCTCCTTAATTTGTTAGAAACTGTAATAATTGGTCTCTTCGAAAACTTTTCATCATAAGTGCACAGACAAAAATCAAAATACGCAACTAAAATATAAAGACAACTCTTCAGATGAATTACACGCTGTATATAGATGAGTTGTATACAAACGGTTTACTAGAAATTGTTTCTTCTTTACGATATACAACTACCACAGGACGATTTTCCTGTGTGCTCTCGGTCGTTAGAATACAAGAACCATTTTCCAAGAAACTACCAGTTTAGTTTAAAACTATCATTCGCATCTTCATTCCTCACTATTTGGTGGCGTGCGGAGAGAGGTAATTTTCGAGCTTCATTCCACGATATCAAATAGTATACCTCCTTAGATATAATTATGAGATACTATTTCTTACATATTTCCAGATTATAAGATAAGATAATTCGACAGTACCCAATCCGAACGAGAGGTCTATGCTGGGATCAAGACAGAGAACTCTTTAAAGGCAGTGACTTGATCAGGAGAAGTAAAAAACAAATGCCCCCAAAGCCCCCAAGAACTAAACGAGATAAAACATATACCAATATATACACTGGCTAGAGTTTATATTCAGGCTGGAATGGATTTGTCTTGAATTTATTTACTTAGGCAGAAACGAGCATTAATTTACCAGTATTGAATTAATCTCAGGCCCTGATAGAAATTGATCCCATAGAAAGCTACACAACAAATTTCACCGTCACAGCATTTTGTGATGATAATTGTACAGCTGTAAAATATTCACAGCAGAAACTTTAAACAGTACACTAGAAAGGGGCATCGTGTCTTAAATCAAGGACCACTTCCAATCTTCTCAATTCCCTTTAAATAAAGTATTTTACATTATACATGTGCTAGATTAGTCTGTAACTCTCTTCGTTTCTCACATAGTAGTCCGTTACCGAAAGAGTTACATTGGTTACCCGTGAAACAAGACTCTGTTAATAATATTCAAAGCAATTCATGGCAAGTCACCAGTATACATACAACAGCTTTTAGAATTAAAGTCATCTGTACTCATATGCACTACCGCCTCCGAAGTTCTCAAGATAATACACTACTGAAACATCCATCGGGAGAGTCAAAAGTTACCCTTTGGTGACAGAGCATTTTTGTATGCTGCCCCCAAACTGTGGAATAATCTTCCATTGTTTGTTAGACAATCACCTTCCGTAAATGAGTTTAAGAAGAGGTTCAAAACCCATTTGTTTATTGGACTTTAACCTGAATTGTGTTTTGATACATGTGTACAAAATATTTATATTGTAATGTGCAGTAGAGTATATTATTATAGTATCTGCGCAATATAAATGTCCTTTATTATTATTATTATTATTATTATTATTATTATTATTATTATTATTATTATTATTATTATTATTATTATTATTATTATTATTATTATTTTACTTTTCACGAAGTTAATGTAAATTTTCGTCATTTGACACCGAGCGATTTAATTTGCTGTACTCTGAACATAACCATTATTGAATAAGTCATAACCATAAGAACATCCGATCAAAAAATATGTTTTCTTAGCCATTTCTTACATTTTTGAAGATAAACATATAAAGTCCGATGACCTATACTTTTCCTTGAACATACCTCTTGGAAAGTCGTTGCGTTTCCTTTCGTTGGTTTTCGAAATAACAAACATCACATTTTTTGATATGTACAAGATAACAAAATTCATTAAAAAATACAAGTAGGGCCTAATATACGTAGTACATATATTTATATCAACAATGATAAGACTTATCTAACATAATAAAAAAAATGAAGTAAGGATTAAATATATTGTATATATCTTGAATAAAGTGGTATTTTTTCTCGAAATAATTGCAAGAATCGTCACAGTGAGTGTTTAACAGCTCAAGCCCAGCTCATAATGGCAGCCTTCTGCATCCGCAGTACACGTCATTATGTACTATGTGTTATCATATTTAGGTCATGTAAATGCAGGATACATATCATATCATTTATCATTTCTACATCATATCACATCATACATATCATATCACATATCATTTATCGTATCACCCCTTACATATGTTTATATAATCCATTTACTTTGTAATATCTTAATATATTGTGAATCATTTTTTTTTTTTTTTAGGAATCTGACTTTACCTGTATGCAATTCATGAATTGTTGTCTGTGGTATTGTTACGAGAAAAATGAAAATAAAATGCAATAAATAAAATCTTTTCAAACAAAAAACAAACAAACACACACACACACACACACACACACACACACACACACACACACACACACACACACACACACACACACACACACACACACACACACACACACACACACACACACACACACACACACACACACACACACACACACACACACACACACACACACACACACACACACACACACACACACACACACACACACACACACACACACACACACACACACACACACACACACAGTCACATACACACAAACTTGATCCTGTGACAGACCCTTGCATAAGTTTTAGATTAGTATATATGTGTGTAGGGACAGAACGGGGACAGATAGGGACAAAAGGGTGGAGCTGTTGAGTGTGAAAATACTTTCTCGGTCGACTAAAATTATATTTATTATTAATATTATATTTTTTCTTTATGGTCATTCTTAGAAAAAGAGATAATGTTCAGTCACTCAGTACTTTGTATTTTATTAATATTGTAATACTATGTGTTTTATTTATAACATTTATTTCACGTCGAACATACACGTTGCATTTTTCCAAATACCGGTTAATTGAAACGGTCTTTCAAACAAGGGACACAATAAAGTCATAAAAAACCAGAAGGAATTGACAGTGTAGAAACTATTCCCATTGATGCCACGAGTCTAATTCCATGCATTATTAAGACAGAATTTAGAATTTTAAAGGATTTTCTTCGTCTTTCGCTAAATGCAATCTCGATCAGAAATATCGAGTCTTAATATCCAGTGAATATTTATACGAGAGAATGCGCCGATCTAGTCGGACTGCTTATCATATTCATTCATTTACTGTCTCATGGGACGCCCCCGAAATCCCCTTTATTACGAGAGTGGAAAAAATGTTACAAAAAAAAAATTCCCCAAAATAATCAGTGTCCTACAAGATATCTGGGATGTCAATTGTAAAATTGCACATTTGGTACGGATAGTAAACATGATGATGATGATAATAATAATAATAATAATAATAATAATAATAATAATAATAATAATAATAATAATAATAATAATAATAATAATAATAATAATAATAATAACAATTACAATTGAGCAATGTATGGACAAGATAAGTTTATTCAGGACAAGGAGAGATAATTGGAAATAGTTTGAGGGTATAATTAAAAAAAAAAATCATGCTTTAAAAAACAATTGACTGAGGGGTGATAGTATGAATAATGACCAAGTACGCATTAACAAGTAATTTGGAGTTTTAAAAATGTTGAATGATCGAGCACATTTAAAAATGCATTTTCACCTTTCAAATGTAAACATTTAGTCCTCTGTAATTGCAAGGCCTTGTGCTTTTAAATTACGCATCCTTCCACTGTACTCCTGATGCTATTTATTTTTGTACATGGTCACGACTTACAGGAATTTGAATTTTGCTAATTGGGCCGGTTAAAGATACATTTAAAACAATAGCCGAGTAATTTCAGAAAAAATATTATATACGCGTAAGCGAAGAGGACGGGCACAAGTTGTATTAGGGATAGCTTTCTTAAACCTGAAATTATTTTCGTGTTTACGTGTACATTGCTACAAATTGAATTATCTGTCATAAATCTTTCTTAGTTTAGAATCTTATTAGGCAAATGGCAAATTCGTGGATATCATATTTTCAATATTTGTATATTATTTTGTGATAAATCACCTCCCATCTTCTTATTCTTACTTACACAATGACATGTCTTGCACAATCAAGGGCATCACAATGCAGGCACTTGGTGAATTTCAAAAATCAATTTCACACTGTGAGCTTAATCGGAGCTGTACCATTTAATTACGTAACACAATCTTTGGGTGAGTGTACATGTATATTGCGTCATATAAAATACATGTACAGTATAAACTTTGGAAAGTTGTAACGCCACTGGCAAGCTGTATTGATGAACATCCGGTAGACTCCGAACTGTATCACTGTATGGGAAATGGACATGCTGAAATTTGGTACCAATAATTTTTCACCCATGCACTAAATGATCATTTTGAGGTATGCATAATTTTTTCAGGACTCCATTTTAGACCTTATGAGAGACATTTATTAAATGGAGGATTTCGTAGCTCAGATTTTTAAAACTGCGATTATGCATTTAACATCAAAAGGCTCTATGCATTGGAATGTGTATTGTCTTAGGTTAGCATCCAACCGTTTATATTAAAAATGAAAATTACTGAATGGTATTTTTTTCCGATTATGTAATCGACCTAGAGTGGCATTGGCAGTAATACTCGGTATTTCCCGAATAGCTCTTGATACCTTCGGTACAAATAAAAGAATTTAATACGTTTGGGTTGTTTGACGATCGATGAAGCGCCGGTCCGTCACGGGGTGTTCGCCCGGCTGGTCATAAATGGATAAGGGGACGGGTGAAAGGCATTGTAAAGGCCTTGATCGGCGAACCGATAGCGGGGCTGTCTCAGGGGAGGAAGCTTAAAGAATATTGGAATTGAAAACGTTTAAAGAACACTTAAAGATAACAAAACATCGATGGGTATTTAAGAGAATGGAGAGTTTCCAGCCAATAGCGCCGCGTTTGTGCCCGATCTGTCAACGTTATCATTACGTTGTTTCCACAGAGGTAAAGAGGGTACAGATATCTGATCGCGTTAATCCCCCATTTGTTCGTAAGAGCTTCGTTTTGATGAAAGTAAGAACTTTTACGATCTTTACGGTCAATACAATCTATTGAAGCACAAAACCAAATTTTGTAGAGGGGTTATGCATGGCGTGTTAGACGGTTCCCTATGAGTGCTGCAGGAACAATGACTCTAAAATGGGAAAAATGCAATATTGAACAAAGACGTTTTTGAGATGGTGACAATTTACCTGACTTAAAAAAGAACTATATTTAGTTAATGTTTACTAACTCGTTTGTCTAGTAAACATGAAACGCAACAAAGAGTTCCTTATAGCTATATTAGAAATGTCTGAAACAAATAAATAAAAAACAAACAAACAAACAAACAAACAAACAAACAAACAAAAAACAAATAAATTAAACAAATTAAAAACAAACAAACAAACAAACAAATAACTTAAGAAACACAAAGAAATAGATAAATGAACAAGAAAACTTGCTTGGCGACCTATATGGGAATCTGTTTGCCAAATGCATAATTTAGCAATGATCACAGTCTAAAAGAACGGAGCTATACAATCCAATTAAGTGTCTCTGATAAGGTCTAAAAATGAAGCCCTAACAAAAGTTTACTTCAAAACGATCATTTTGTGTTTTGAAAGAGTGAAAAATCTGTGAATGTAACCAGTTTTGCCATGTCCATTTACCCCATAGACTGCTGTGCATGTGACAGTTAAGAGTACACCAGATGCAAAAGCCATGTGTGATGTTCATCCGTATTTATCTTGTCAGTGACATAACTTTCCAAAATTTTGTATTTTAATGTGTTTATTTGTCCATTTAAACAATATTATGTAGCCAAGATGTCACAATTTGATGTATCTTTTTTTTAAACTGAAGCTACACATTGTCAAATGGTTGTCTTTAACTTATCGATTAGTTACATAATACTTCGGGCGTTCAAATCTCATATGGTCAAATTATTTACAATCCCATATGTACACAATAATTCAGAAGAAGTTAATACAGTAGATTAATTCAGTGATGTCTTACAGCGAATATCACTCAATATTTTACGGAGAAATATGAAAAAACACGATGAAAATAATTGTATATTTCATATATTTATGTATTTTTATGTAATTATTGTAAAATTAAGGCTCTGGCTGCGATGCAATGAACAATAAACCATGAATAAATAGATAGATAGATAGATAAATAAATAAATAAATAAATAAATAAATAAATGAATAAATAAATAAATAAATAAATAAATAAATAAATAAATAAATAAATAAATGAATGAATGAATAAATAAATAAATAAATAAATAATGTAGATTTAAATATTAACATTAATTCATGATGTCTTTTGTACCTCATCAGCAAGGCATGCAGAAGGTTTAAGAATAACCTGTGGATAAAGAATTGTTAACAACTCTAACAACATGATTTTGCTGAAGTGCACGATTTTAGTTTGTTCCACACATGAACTTATAAATCCCCACCCGATTACACTCACTGATCATAAGAATCATATTAATTTAACTGATTTTGTTCAAACTCCATGTAGTGTTACATTAATGGATAATTACTAGCTTTCTTCATTTGAAATCCGTACGTTCGATTTGGTTATATCAGTCATTTTTCAATAGAATTGCCATGTAACAGATTTTTGTATTTTATGTCTTTTCACAGCAAACTGCCAATCTCCCGTTTCCCTGAGTAGCTTATCTTGAAAAAAATATCACAAATCACTCTTCCATTATTACAATCGTCAAAATCGCTAAAATTTGTACCAGTTGATTTCATTGTAAAAAAAAAATCAAATAACATGTCAATTCATTCGTCCGAATTTTATGTAGTATGAAATTGGTGCCAGATTAGGTTGCGTTTTGAACTAAGTTAAACCTGTTCTGCTATTCCGGAATCCGAGAAACATGTGTGCGGAGGTGTTGATGTATCCCGGAAGCAATTGGACACAAACGAACGACTATAAACGTTTTTGACAAAATTCGGTTCATTGATGATGGTGGTGATGGTGGTGGTGGTGGTGGTGGTGGTGATGATGATGATGATGATGATGTTGATGATGATGATGATGATGATGTTGATGATGATGATGATGATGATGATGATGATGATGATGATGATAATGGTGATGATAATGATGATGATGATGATGATGATGATGATGATGGGGATGATGATGGTGACAGTGATGATGATGATGATGATGGTGGTGGTGGTTATAGTACTGTATATCTGATTATTACTAACGCTTCTATTGATAATTGTTGCGTTGTTTATCACGAAAAGTGTGTCGGGTGTCCGGCAGAAGGGCCTTAACGGTAAATTTTTCCTATAAATTGAGAAATATTGCCTTATTTGATATTTGCACTTAACAGACGGGAAGAAGGATCTATAAATATAACACTACTTTCATTTCATGAGAAAAGAGCCCATGGTTTTCAAATTAGAGGCAATTAAGTGTTGAGGCCCTTCTGTTTGTTTGTATTCGTTTCCGGAAATTATAAGAACAACAGAAAATCTTACATATAATACAGAAAACAAAATACATAATTACACATATGATACATCGAAACAGAATAATATACATAATCCGGAGGATATATCCGAACTCAGCAGCATTAAAACAATACTGCTGTCTTTCTCGGGGTCCTGGCAATGTACAATGCAACAATTACTTCTGTCGGACAACCT
>JZLH01S0204539.1:9881-20886 GCA_001188425.1 Eucidaris tribuloides
CTGGGCGCGGGCCGGCGGCCGTATATTCTTGCTGCGCTAGCGCTGCTAGCAAATTCAGAGTTTGCAGCTTAGGTGGGGATGCTACGTCACGAAAAAAGCTGCGCATTGCATTCTGGGAGTATGCAGATTCGTACCAGAATACGGTTTTAGCAAATTTGAAAAATCAATTAAAAATAATTGGGCCTCTTAATTTTAACAAAAAACATACCTTATAAAAGAGTATATTTTTAGCAATCGGATGAATTTGATTTGAACCTGGCCCGGAGTACCCCTTTAAAATTTAAAATTGAGTAACAGAACATAAATTTGATCTTTAGTCTGTGTAACAGCCTTTTCTATTACATCATTGGACCATTATTAGTTAAAAGTTGGGTGTTGAGCAGTACTATATGGGTTGTTTTCTACAATGGTTAACCTGCCATGAAAATAGACCTGTCAGTATTCAGTTAACCTAAAAAAAAATATTTCAAGCTAATTTTCTGAGGAAAAATAAAGTATTATTCCCTGAAATAACAATGCAAACATGCTAGTGTTCGTGGTAAAATATGTGAATCAAGTTTGGTTTCATTACATCCTGCCACATCATATTCTTAAAGACACTATAAAACAATGTGGAAGACCCGTTAAAATAATTGTTGAACTTTGCTATCTGACATATCTGACAGTGTTTGAATGGACAAATAAACACCCTAGAACACAAAAGTTGGACAGTTATGCTGTCACTAATATGTGCAGATACAAATTGGCATATTAATTTCCTATCAGGTGATAAGAAATTTTGCAACACAGCAGTCTATGGGGGAAAGCTGGAATGGTCTCTCAATGATTTTTACTTTTTTAAAGCACTTAATGATTGTTTTACACTGCAATTTTTTCAGGGCTTCATTTTTAGACCATGTCAGAGACACTGGTAACATGGGGAATCATGCAGCTCAGATTTTTTAAACTGAAAACATTGTTATACAATGCCTTTAACCAGGGCTCGACACTAGCACTTGCCCGCTTGCCCGGGGCAAGTAAATTTTCATGTCGGGCAAGTAAAAACTCAAAATGTTAAGATTTACTTGCCCCATTGGGCAGGTAAAATTTTGATCTTAGAATGAGCAAAATATGACCCAAAACTTAAGAAAAACAAACAAAATATGTCTAAAACTTTGTATTTAATCAACTTACTAAAGTTTATCATTATTTTGTTCTTTAGTATGAGTCTTCAGATTCATAAATCACTCCTATGGCAACCCCCAGAATTAAAATAAACATCCAATGCTATAAAAAGGCTTTATTGGGTAAAATTAGGGGGAATAATTTTTGATGTTTTTGATTATCAGTTATTTTTCGGGCAAGTAAATATTTCATTCGGGCAAGTAAAAATCTGAAAGTGATAATTTTACTTGCCCAAAGGGCAAGCAGGAAAAAATGTTAGTGTGGAGCCCTGCTTTACCACAGATGTGTTCTTGAAATGTGCATTTTTGGGAGCAAAAATCTGTATATGGTAATGGTTGTCAGTACAGTGAACATATACATGCACATATGTACATGTATGCTCTATTGATATACAAGTATTTAACTGAAAAAAAAACAACCATTCACTTTTCTTTTCCTAAAAATAAACCCTGTATGTAAGTAAATCTTGTGTAAACATATCAAATGTCTTTTCTGTGTGCATGTCTGACGTAATACGCCAAACATGTCATATGCATACAAGGACATGTTCGTGATCAAAATAACATTACTTCTATTGAAATGGAATCCTCGAGTTTGACGTCATATGGCCGACTTGACTGACTAATCGTGTCTTGAATACGAGTGGGATATAGCGTGCTACTTGACAGCAGACGGAATTGATCGAGTGCTGTTGCGTTTGCACAGTCTACGTTTGCAGGAATTCAGGACAGAATCGATAGGGATTATCCTCATAGTGTTATGGATTGGTCAAAATGAAGACCAAAATTGTCATTGCGTCACTTCCGCATGAGGAGAAAAACATGACTAATCCTTAGCACGATACATGTCCTCCACAGACTTACAATTTATGAAATTTGTACTTTTATTCTATTTTGTTGTTGTTATTGTTCCAGATACTGTAATGTTATGTACAAAACTATATTAGAATTCAATATAGAGTACAATGTGTATTTAGCAAAGCCCTTGGAACCAGCAAACTTACTTTGCAAACATAATAGATTACATAGAAAATTTAATCTTACCATGAGATTTTGTTGTTCTTTATAATGAGAGTGCACTGTACACTATAATTTCTTTGTATTGTTATTTTAAGTATGCTTGGGCAGTAAGGATTCTCTAGGTATTTTCTGGAAAAAATGGGTTAACTGCTTTAGCCTTACTATGAGTGTCTGAAAGAACACCTCAAGTTAACTGACTGTACCATGATGCTGCATCCCGTATAGACCGAAAAAACGGGGAAATATGACAACCAAGGTTCTTCATGCTGTCATCACTAAAACTAGCAGAGTTGCCAACTTGAGGATCCCCCCTCCCATAAAATATGGACAGATTTGGATATTCAACAATTCTTGAATAGTTCTACAAAATTTGATGAAATTTCACTGTTTTCCTTCTTTAATTTTTCATGTGCATTCAATGAGTCTGAGACTCTGAATGCATTTTATAGATGGCTGATTTTGATGCCTAATTAGTGATTAATTTTGCCAAAATTGATCATCTTCTCTCTTTTTTGTTTCTGCTTGTTCACACAGACTTGATTGTTTCGTAAAAACTGTCCGATCAGAAGGCCTCCGAGGATTGTACAAAGGTATGTATTTAATCACTCTCAGACTTGAACACTAATATCAACACTAAGTGAAAAAGATATTGATAATAAATATGATTAATAATTACAATTTAGTGACTCTGCAGCCGTAATGTAAAGTGCAATATTGAAGGTACAGGGCTGTATCTACAATTAAATTCGGCGACTAAAGGCAGAATTATTCGCCAAATGACGAGCGTAGTAAAGTTATTGTTGAGTGCTTATTAAATGAGTGATCACTGCTATCGAGACATTTTATTTGACGTCATAGTACGAGTAGCAGCTCTGGTTCAACAGCATAAAAGCTGTCCTTGGTGTAGCTTATTGTAGAGAGAATGACAGTGTACATGTATATAACTTGCGTCAGCAATTGTAACGAATTACACTATACTGTGTGTATTTTCGGATATTGTCTGTGCCAATGGACACAGTGTTTCATTCAGATCTCGTTTCTATTTCACGTTAGGTTACGCGGTAAATGTCACGTTAATCTCGCCCGAAAAAGCCATCAAACTTGTCGGCAATGATTTCTTTCGCCACATCTTGCGAACTGAGAGGTAAGTAATCCCATTTCTTATTCTTGTGGTGGTGGCCGCTAATGCAGTTATGCACTGGGCTTTTAGATGTGTGGGCTGTATTGTGTTGAAATCAAGTCAAAATGTAGATGTTTCTATAATCAACCCTATGTTAACTGAGGGGGGGTGTCAATCCCCCCCCCCACCCCCCCGACGAATTTCGCCACCATGCCACCGCGCAAAATTTTTTGATCGCGTCGCTCGCTGACTTTTTACTTTCAAGTCTTGCGCATCTTTTGAGACCATTTTCGCGAAAATCAGACATACTGTTATGACGCGACTTTTTATACATGCATGTCAACCCCAAAATTGCTCAAAAACGTGATTTCGTGTACAAAACCAATGGAAATTGTGTTTTCAGCCAAAAATCATAAATGTATGATTATTTGTGCTGTTACTGGTTGAATGAATTAAAGTTATGCTATTTATAATTGCAAAAGTGTCCCCAACAAATTTCATTGAAAAAACAATAGAAAACAAAAGGTCTAAAAACCAAAGAAATACATAAGAAATTCACAAAACAATGAAATACATAAGAAATTAATTCCCATTCGGCAAATTTTTTTGTAGATAATTGTGAGAAATGTCAGAAAATTTTTCTATACAGTCATGTAGTTTACATCCGGCTTTATGCGCATGCAAATTTTCGCGGCGATCGCGCGATTGGCGGCCGAGATCTGAAGGGGGGGGGGGGGTCAAATTGACCCCCCCCAGTAAAACCTGGTCTGAAATAGCCCAGTTAAAATAGGGTTAATGCTATTTCTGTCTTATATGTATCAATTTTTGACTAATAGAAGAGACCTCTATTGTGTTCAAAATTACATTACATTCATTTAATTTCAATTCATTTTCATCAAGTGAAAAAAGAATTAACATACATCATGCAATTTAATTACAGGCAAACCTTTAAGAACAATTACCATGTGTACACGTACACACATCGCTTACATAAAGTAGTGGCCAAAAATATAACACGTGAGTCGCTGACCTTACAAAAACACCTTGCAGTGAAGTTATGGAAAAAAGCAATACAGTAAGTGTGCAAATACACAAAACAACAACTAATCGTAAGACAAATGAAATCAAAACAGCAAAGCCACATTACATAATAATTTAACTTTTAGAATAATGGTTGAAATAAACTATAGTTATCCAGCAAGTATTTCTTAATTCTTATAAGATTTTGATATATTCAAAGAGGATGACTTTCATAAATTTTGTGAAAGCGAATGCCATTCTACCTTGACAGAATGTAGATTTCCAGAATGAATTTGGATTTTTGGCAAGTGGAAGTTGGCAATATTTCTTGTTCAATTTTGATTAATATTTCGATTTAAAACAAAACACTGACAAGTGGCAAAGTAGATTGTGGAAGGAGTCTCCTATCAAAAAGATGTATATATTTATATACCCCTGTGGAATGAAAACATATCCGTCAAAACGTTGATGACAATTGTCCCAATGATGAAAATTGTATTCTACTACACCACATCATTATACCAACTATATTATTACATCAAATTCTTACTACATGTACAATATGAAATAATAACAACATGCATTTCACATCCCTTCCCATACACAAATTGGCAGAAATAATTGAAAACAAGTCAAAATTTCTTATTTATTATTCATTGGTTCTTGTGGGAGTTCAAATAAAAAAGGAAATCATATCACATTGCCACCAAGCAGATGTAGAAAACTATTCTTAGTTCATAATGCATATAATATGATTTGCATTTGAGCTATGTACTGTTCGTTTTATAGCACCAGTGTCGTTAGCTAATTCTGGCGTTTTGATCCTTTGGAGGATTATCGCTGGGAGACGAGATTCGAGTCGCCGCTGCGTGATCGAGTGACGTAGTCGTGTCTATTCCGTTACTAATGCATGAGGCTGCATGCTGTGTAAACAAGGATGCACTTATTGGTATTGATCTGCCTTTTAACACAGTCCCAGTGATGGAAATAGAACTCACTATTGCCCTCCCCCCCCCCACCCACACACACACCACACCAGGGGGAGGGGGTGATATAAAGATACATCCGGATCTACTCTACATTCATCTATTCTTAGCGATGTAAATGTGTTTAATGTTCATGTTCAGTCGGTGGGAAGATTCTATTCACATTTCACACAAATGCCTCTGCAATTTCCCTTCGGTGGAAAAAAAAGAAGATTTTTATAACCAGTACATCATAATTTGATGAAATACACAGTTTACTTGTGTGCACATCTAAGCATTTCCTGTTTTACTAGTTGGAATTTAAATGTTAAAATGAAACCACAACCGCAACACGGATTGGGAGCAATATAAAACCTGAAACCACAATCACAATTCATGGATTTCTTCTATTAGCATTCAGCTTACGTGGACATTAGGCCTACAAAAAAAATATGTTAAGTTGCCCTCCAGCGATCGACCGTAAAATGCGAAGAAAAAAAACAGGGTCACAATTTTTTATTTTTTTTAGCAGACCTAAAATATAGAACTCACGGTTTTGGGGAGAAAATGTCAGATTTGTGTGAAAAATTTGCTAAAATTCCTATTCAATGGCTTACACGGCGCTTGAATATCCATTTTGCCCATTTTCAAAGACCCATGAAAAAATATTGGGAAACTCAACTGTCACACAGTTTCATCCTACGTTATACTTGTTCTTGTCGTAAAAAAAATAAGGAAATAATAAAAATTAACAATCTGACCCAGTCATACCTTCAATTGGAGACTTGATGTTTTTGGTGTTAACTTATTGGAGACGATTTCATTTCGTTATAACACACATTTTCCATAGACCCCAGCACGAAATATCTTGTATTTAGTCTCCAATGGGTTAATTTGCCCATTCTCAACTGTGCCCTTGAATTTCAGTTACGGGTATTGCTGAACTGTGCTCTGAAAACTTGTGCGGACTGGTTTGAACCAACCCCGGTCTGTTTGTCTGTCTGTCTGTCCATATGTCTTTGCAATTGTAAATCTATCAGATTGTGCTGACGAGAAGAGGAGAGATTGATTACAATTGGTCGTTTCTGCAGCTGTAAAAACAATGACGGAAACCCAGTACATTGATGGTGTGTTGAATAAGCTACACATGTAAATACCATCCAATAACTGTACAGACGCAGCTAAAAATATTATGGTGGTTTATGTACCTTTTTCTTCCCTTGACAAGTATTAAATAGCGCATTTATTTATGTTGACTTTACATGTATATAATTTGCATCATTCATCACCAAAAATGAATAATGAATGAGAGTTGCATAATTTAAATTATGATTTATAAAATAAAGGGCAGTGCGCGTGTGCACCAAAACTCCACAGTTCCACACTTTGCGTTGCAAACACGTCTTTTTCGCATTTTATGGCGGGCCCCATAAAAAAATGATTAGGAGGGAAGGAATAAAATTAATAAATAATGTAGGAGTAGTAAAATGGGAGTAATTTCTCATCTCATCATTTCTCTTCTGGTTGAGAAAATGACTTGTCCATGCATTCCTCTCTAATTATAGATACAATTTTATAGCCCTTTAAAAAGATAAATCTGCAATAGATTGTAGAATAAATATATGTAGGCCTATACTCTTCAATGTGCCACTGTTATAAAATCTGTCACTGCAAACTCACGAAATATTGAAAAGAATATCATTAACACACCTTTTATGATTCTCACTCATTTCCAAGGCTGATCAGAGATAATTTTATGATATGTCTCACCTTATCTGTGACACTTTTGACTTTGTCACTTCTGACAATGTCCTCCACAATGGTTGGATATTGATTTTAAACCCTTGATCCTCTTGAATAATGCACACTTAGCCATAATATCAGATTTCAAATGTGCATTTCAAGAATAATCTAGTTCTGAACAAAAATTTATTCCAGTTCAGTCTAGTTTGTTCCAATAGTTCTGGCAGTACAGAGCGGACCTACATGTATATCATCCTCCATCCATCTTGTTAATCTCTTTTTTATGTAAAGCAATTTGTATCAGTCACACACTTGCAATGTCAATAATGAGTTTGCACAATCAGCAATCACGCCCTTTTTTTTTTTCAACACAAGAAATGCCTTCACATTAGTCAGAATGTCAATTTACACAACAACAAACAAGAAATCACAAGCAAGAATGTTGTTTACATATTGATTTTTTTTATTTTCTTTTTTTTGCATATTCAGCTTTTTTGATACACATGTACAAAGACTTATATGGTTGTGCATATTAAGTGGAAGGTACATGTACAAGGACTGACATACCATCTGATACAGTTGAACTTATTCCTAGATCTATATGCAAGACAATAATCCGGTACCTGTCTGAAGAAGTGAACAGTACAGCTTGATTCACTTTTTAATTGTTCAATAACATAAGAACAATATATAGCTTACAATAAATGAAGGAAGGAGAAAGAAAGAATGAAAAGATTAAATACAATTAAATTTGAAAAAAAAATAAGGGTTAATCAATTTAATGGCAAATTTCTTGTTAGTACCTGTACCTGTAACTGTTGATATTGGCCTACTGAAGTTTGTGCATGTGCAATGTAAGAGTACATACAGGTACATAATACATGATTGCTTTGGGACTGTGCCAGTTACCGGCTTCAGCAGCAAATTGCATTTTAAAAAATCATGAGGCAATTAATGATAGAAGATGGTGACACTTTCTGCAATACACAAGAGACTAGTCAGTTTTCACTTGTCCCACATTTTGCTCAAGATGCAAGGGTTAGAGACAAATAAAGCATCTGTTTCGTCTGTTTGTGTGTATGTCTGTGTTTGTGTGTCTGAGTCTCTTTGTATGTGCGTGTGTCTGTAAGTGTGTTTGTGTGTTTGTGCATTTGAGTCTCTTTGTATGTGTGTGTGTTTGTATGTCTGTGTGTCTGTGAGTCTCTTTGTATGTGCATGTGTCTGTGTCCTAGTGTCTGTAATTGTATGTATGTGTCTGTTTGTATGTATCATGTCTGTGTGTGTCTGAGTCTCTTTGTATGTGCATGTGTCTGTATACTTGTATGTGTCTGTGTCTGTATACATGTATGTGTATGTATGTTTGTGTCTCTGTGTCTGTCTAGGTATGTTTTGTGTCTGTAAATGTGCCTGTGTCTTAATGTCTGTTTTGTTAGTGTGTGTGCCTATGTGGCATGGTGTCTGTATTGTCTCTCAGACAGTGTATCTCTCTGTGTTTGTCTGTTTGCCCGTTTGTGTGTTTGTGTCCGTCCATGTTTTTGCATGTGTCTGTGCATAAAATGTTTGGTATCTTGGTTCAATGATTCAGACCTATTAAAGCACTTGAACTTAAGACAGTTGACTCCCTTACAAGTGCTCCTTTCAAATTTAAATCATAGCATTTACACCCTGAAGGTAGACTCCTCCAAATCCCCACTACCTTCTCTGATGATAAGTATTCAGAATCTTCCGTCCTTGGTTTCAGAGGTGGCAATTTAGAATTCGGATCATGAAATAGACCCCTCCACTTATACAACAGATAAAGATGAGACCCTGATATGGTGATCAACTGCAAGTCTTCAACTCCTAGTCTGGCTTCCAGCCCTTTAATGCAACCCATCACACAGTACATGTATATTGATGAGGAAAACTTAAGGGCAGTGGATCTCATTTGCAAACATCCGCGCAGACCAGGAAAAGATAACCCATGCCCTTAGGCTATTGATGAAGGGCATGTCTGTGAAATCTGGGGGTCAGTAATCACATAGAATTTGAAAAATGTGAAAGAAAAACAATAGTCGTTTCGTGTATGTTCTATGGTATAAATTTTTCTCTCGCGAGAAAAAAAATCAAATCAGAGTATAACGGTCACTATAACTCCATTAAAACTGAGTTTCAAGCTCCTATATTTTGCTAAAGGTTCCCAGATGGTATTTCCTTCTAACTGCCATTGTATTTACACAATGTTAATTTTTCGCATCGCATAAAGCAGATCCCTGTCTTTAAAGGAGAAGGAGCCAGCAACTAACAGGCATAAGTTAAGAAAAAAATGACATTGTGAGTATTGTGAGAATTATGGTACATGTACATGGTGATAAAGACAGCCTAAATAAGGGGTACTGTGTGATACTCACCTTCAGCAGGGCCTATAGATTAGTCAATTTGTACATCTTTGCAAGTTTTATGGTAGGGATAAAACTTTCCAGAAACAGCTATAGGGGGAGGAGCTTATCGATTCAAACAGTGTATATTTTGGCCGTATGCATAAAAAATAGTAATTGCTTTTTCTAGCCTTTTCCTTGAATTCCATATGCATAAAAAATTAGGAATTACTTGCAAGCACAGATTCTTGCTTGCCTGCAAAAACATTTGAAACAAAGGTTGTTCTTGACAACCTGATAGTTTGCCCGAGGTTTGCAGGTTTGTCTGGTATGACAAAAACAAGAATATGCAAATTGATTCCAACCATCATACACTCCAGAAATATCAGTAGAATCGTTCTCGATGGTCACATAAAGAAACATCCATAACATTTGATATACATTAGTGAAGTTATCTTTTGTAACTCCCACGACAGGAAGCTTCTCCTCTCACGCGTAATTTTTTAATACATTATACGAAATCCGCCGCCTTTGTGCTCCCATGAAAGTAATGGATCGTATAAAAAAAAACACTTGCAACGTCCTTCAAAGCCAAAGATGGATATTCAAGCGATTGCTTTTTTCGTATGCACAAGCATGTTGGCTTGTGTTCAGAACCGTTTTCTTGCCATTCGTGACAACCATCACGAATAGCCAACGTCACGGCGAGTGCGAACGACAACAACAAAGGCCCAGATCCCGGCGCCGCAACGAGTCGAATACGTATGTGGAAGAAGCCTCTCTGCTATCTCCACAACTCGGGCGGCTCAAAACGGAGCATAAATAATTTTTGAAGCACGCAACGTATCTCCAGGATTGAGTTAAATCTTTAACCCCCTTCCTAAAATATTTTCCCCCAAGTTTTTACTTGATATAGCAGAAAAAGTATTTCTTGATTTATTCTCGTTTTGTGCAGCTTTGGTTTGGTCTAAATACGAGCATGGACATGTTTTAAACTTGAATGTCATAATTAAGCAAAAGCGTTCAAGCTGGTATTGAGGAGCTTGCAAAAACCCAAGGAAATTCTTCTCAAAACAAGGAAAAGGTTCTTCTCATGCATACGTTTTTCAGCAATTTCTTTCACCTCTTGCATGAGCTTCATTTTGCTTGACAACCAATTGCTGGTGCTTGAAGCAATTCCTAACAAGTAATTGCTACTTTTTATGCATACGGCCCTTTACCACGGTGCGGCTAACACCCGTTGCGTGGCATGCATTGGTCACGCATGGTCAGCTCCCTGCAGTGCACGTGCAATCTGATTGGTTGGCAAGAACTCAAATATTTTCTTAACTTATACCTGTTAGTTGCTGGTTCCTTCTCCCTTTAAATCAGTCACCTTCCTTCACCCGTCGGAGACTAAGAACAAGATATCTTGGGCTAGGGTCTATGGAGAAGCATATTATACTGAAATCAATTCATCTCCAATGGGTTGACTGTCTGAGACTACTTTTGCAAAGTTCAGAAGAGGTTATACATGTAGTCACTGTATTCACAGCCTCTCAGGGCATGGAATGGAGACTATGAAATCCAGCCTGCAGGCTGTGGTGATTATATTTTTTATCCGTTTACTTTCTAAAA
>JZLH01S0204539.1:20911-35506 GCA_001188425.1 Eucidaris tribuloides
AATTCAATATAGTAGTACAATTGTATTTAGCCAACATCGCCCTTGACCAGGCAAATATCTTGCAAACATAATGATTACATAGAAAATTTAATCTTCACCGAATGAGCTATTTGTTGGTTCCTTTATAATGATGAGTTGCCACTGTACACTATAATTTCTTTGTATTGTTATTTTTAGAGTATGCTTGGGGCAGTAAGGGATTCTCTAGGTATTTTCTGCGAAAAAATGGTGTAACTGCTTTAGCCTATATGACGTGTCTGAAAGAAACTCAAAGTTAATGACTGTACCATGATGCTGCATCCCGTATAAGACCGAAAAAACTGGGGAAAATATAAACACAAGGTTCTTCCATGTGTTCATAAACTAAACCACTAGCAGGGTTGCACCTTGAGGATTTGCCGCCCCCCCCCAAATAAAGTTATGGACAGAGCTTTGGATTCTTAAACAATTCTTGAAATGTTTTTACAAAATTGATGAAAATTTCACTGTTTTTCCTTCTCTTGCATGATTTCATGTGCATGTCACTGAGTCTTAGCTCCGAGTGCATTGATGAGATGTCTGACTTATTGTCTTTACATGTCATTAATGGACTACATTTCCCAGCGTTCGGACTATTTTTCTTTCTTTTTTCGCTCGTTCACAATGAGCACTTGATTGCTTTTGTCAAACAACTGTCCGCATCAGAAGGCCTCAGAGGATTATACAAAAGGTATGTATTTCAATACTCACGTCTCAGACTTCAACACTAATATCGACACTCACAGCTGAAAAAATATTGATAATAAATACTGATTAATTATTACAATTTATTGACTCTGCAGCCTGCTAATATGAAGCTGCAATATTGAAAGGTACAGGCTGTATCTACAATGTAAATTCCGGCGCTAAAGGCAGAATAATTGCAATATGACGATGGTTAGTAATTCATTGATTGAGCTGCTTATTAAATGATTGATGCACTCGCTATCCAGACATTTATTTGACGTCATAGGTACTCATAGCAGCTCTGGTTCAAAAAGCATAAAAGCTGTCCGGTGTAAGCTTATCTGTAGAGAAATGGACAGTGCTACATAACTTGCGGTCAGCAATTGTAACGAATTACCACTATTACTGTGTGTATTCTTCGGATATTGTCTGTTGCAATGTCACACAGTGTTTCATTCAGATCTCGTTTCTATTTCATTGTTAGGTTACGCGGTAAATGTCACTGTTAATTTCGCCAGAAAAAGCGCATCAAACTGTCGGCAATGATTTTTCTCGTCACATCTTGCGAACTGAGAGGTAAGTGATCTGCATTTGTTGTTCTTGTGGTGGCCGCTAATCGCAGTTTTGCAATGGGCTTTAGATTGTGTGGCTTATTGTGGTTGAAATCTAGTCAAAATGTAGATGTTTCTATAATAACCTATGTTTAACTGAGGGGGGTGTCAATCCCCCCCCCCCCCCCCTCCCCCCCCCCCCGACGAATTTCCCAACATGCTCGCCCAGCGCGACAATTCTTTGAAATCGCGATTCGCCTCGCTGACTCTTTTAACTTTTCAAGGCATTGGCGCATCTTTTGAGACCATTTTCGCGAAAATGCAACATACCTTATGACGTACGCGACTTTTTGTATACAATGCATGTCAACCCCCAAAATGCTCAAAAATGGTGATTTCCGTGTACAAAACGACAACAATGGAAATTGTGTTTTACAGGCCAAAATACTATAAATGGTATGATTATTTTTTGCTGTTACCTAGGTTGAATAAATTAAATTCTATGGCTATTTTATGATTGCAAAAGTTCGCCCAACAAATTTCATCGAAAAAACAATAAGCAAAACAAAGAGGTCTACAAAACCAGAAGAAACTACATAAGAAATTCACAAACAAATGAAATACATAATTTAATTACCCCATTCGTGCTCACAGTAAATTTTGTTGTAGATAATGTGTCAGAGAAATGTCAGAAAATTTTTCTACAGTCATGCTAGTTTACATCCGACTTTCAATGCGCATGAGCAAATTTTCGCTGCGCGATCGCAGCGAGTCGCGTTGCGAGATCTGAAGGGGGGCGGGGTCAAATTGACCCCCCCAGTAAAACCTGGTCTGAACATAGCCCAGTTTAAAATAGGGTTGAAGCTATTTCTTCTTATATGATTATCAATTTTGGATAATAGAGAGACCTCTATGTGTGTTCAAATTACATTAATTCATTTTAATTTTAATTCATTTTCATCAAGTGAAAAAGAATTAACTACATCATGCGCAATTTAATTACAGCGCAACCCTTTGAAACAAGTACCATGCTGTACACGTACACGACACGCTTACATAAAGTGATGGCCAAAAAATATAACACGTGAGTGCGGCTGACCTTACAAAAAACACCTTGCAGTGAAGTTATGGAAAAAGCAAGTACAGTAAGTGTGCAAATAGCACAAAACAACAACTAATCGTAAGACAAATGAAATCAAAACAGGGCAAAGCATCATTACATATAATTATAACTTTTAGAATAATGCGTTGAAAATAACTATAGTTATTCAGCAAATATTTCTTAATTCTTAATAAGAGTTTTGATATATTCAAGAGGATGACTTTCCATAAATTTTGTGAAAGCGAATGCCATTCTACCCTTGACCAGAATGTAGATATCCAGAATCGAATTTGGATTTTGGCAAGTGGTAAGTTGGCCAATATTCTGTTCAATTTGATTAATATTTCGATCTTAAAACAAACACTGACAATGGCAAAGTAGATTTGGAGAGGAGTCTCCTATCAAAAAGATGTATATATTTATATACCCTGTGGAAATAAAACATCACCGTCAAAAACGTTGATGACATTCCCAATGATGAAAATTGTATTCTACTACACCAACATCATTATACAAACTATATTATATACAGATCAAATTCTTAGCTACATCGTACAATATGAAATAATAACAACATTGCATTTCACATCCCTTTCCATACAACAAAATTGGCAGGAAATAAATTGAAGGAACAATGTCAAAATTTCTTATATTATTATTGCATTGGTTCTTGTGGGGAGTTCAGAATAAAAAAGCGAATCACTATCACATTGCCACCAAGACAGATGTAAGAACTATTCTTAGTTCATAATGCATATAAATAGATTTGCATTGAGGGCTATGCTACTTGTTCGTTTTATTAGCACCAGTGTCGTGCTAATTCTGGCGTTTGATCCTTTGAGGATTATCGCCTCGCGAGACGAGATCTCGAGTCCGCCGCTGCCGTGATCGAGGTCGTCAGTCGTGTCCTATTCCGTTACTAATGCATGAGGCTGGCATGCTGTGTAAAACAAGGTGCAACTTATTAGGTATTGATCTGCCCTTTTAACGACAGTCCGCAGTGTATCGGAAATAAGAACTCACTATATGCCCTCCCGCCCCCCCCCGCACACACACACACCACACCAGGGGGAAGGGCGTGTTAAGATACATCCGGATCTTACTCATACATTCAATCTATTCTTAGCGCATTGTAAATGTGTTTAATGTTCATGTTGCAGTCGTGGGAACGATTCTATCACATTTCACGACAAATGCCTCCAATTTCCCTTCGGCTGGAAAAGAAAAGAAGAGTTTTTATAACCAGTACAGTCATAATTTGATGAAAATACACAGTTTACTTGTGTGCACAATCTAAGCAGGCATTTCGCTGTTTTACTAGTTGGAATTTTAAATGTTAAAATGAAAAGCACACCGCAAAGACACGGATTGGGAGGCAATCATAAAACCTGAAAACCACACACAATTCATGGATTTCTTCTATTAGCATTCAGCTTACGTGGACATTAGCCTACAAAATAAAATATGTTAAGTGCCTCCCAGCGATGCTGATTACGTCAAAATGCCGAAGAAAAAAAACAGGGTCACAATTTTTTAATTTTTTTTAGCGACCTAAAATATAGAACTCACGGTTTGTGGAGAAAATGTCAGATTTGTGTGAAGAATTTGCTAAAGTTTCCTATGTCAAGTGGCTTAAGCCGGCGCTTGAATATCCATTTTTGCCCATTTTCAAAGAACCATGAAAAAATATTTGGAAAAACTCAAACTTGTCACACAGTTTCATCCTACCGTTATACTTGTTCTGGTCGTCAAAAAAAAATAAGGAAATAATAAAAATTAGACAATCTGACCCAGTGCATACCTTCAATTGGAGCTTGATGTTTTGGTGTTAGACTATTGGAGACGATTCATTTCGTATAACGCAGACATTTTCTCATAGACCGCCAGCACCGAAGATACTTTGTATTTAGTCTCCATGGGTTAATTTGCCCATTCTAACTGTGGGCCTTGAATTTCAGTTTACGGTATTGCTGAGCTGTGCCTCGAAAACTTTGTCGCGGACTGCTCTTTGAACCAACCCCGGTCTGTTTGTCTTCTGTCTGTCCAGTACTGATCTGTAGCATTGTAAATCTATCAAAGATTGTGCTGACGAGAAGAGCAGAGATTGATTACAATTGGTCGTTTCTGCAGCGCTAAAAACAATGATCGAAACAGATACATTGATGGTGGTTGAATGTAAGCTACACATGTAATACCATCAAGTAACTGTACAGACGCGCGCTACAAAATATTATGTGGTTGAGTACCTTTTTCTCCCTCTGACAAGTAATTAGCGCATTTATTTATGTTGACTTTACATGTATATAATTTGCATCATTCATTCACCAAAAATGAATAAATGAATGAGAGTTGCAATAATTTAAATTATGATTTATAAAATAAAGGGCAGTAGCGCGGTCACGTGCGCAAAACTCCACAGTTCCCACACTTTGCGTTGCAAACAGTCTTTTCGCATTTTATGGCCCCCCAGTAAAAAAAATGATTAGGAGGGAAGGAATAAATTAATTAAATTAATTGTAGGATAAGTAAAATGGGATTTATTTATATTTCTCATCTCATCATTTCTCTCTGGTTGAGAATATGACTTGTGCCATCGCATTCTTGTCTAATTGATAGATACAATTTATAGCCTTTAAAAGATAAATCTTGCAATAGATTGTAGAATAAATATATGTAGGACCTATACTCTTCAATTGTGCCACTGTTATAAAATCTGTCACTGCAAAACTCACGAAATATTGAAAAGAATATTCATTAACACACCTTTATGATTCTCACTCATTTCCAAGGCTGATCAGAGAGATAGATTTTTACTGATTATGTCTCACCTTATCTGCGTGACCACTTTTGACTTGTCACCTTCTGACAATAGTCCTGCACAATGGTTGGATATATGATTTTTAACCCTTTGATCCTCGTTGAATAATGCACACTTAGCATAATATCAGATTTCAATGTGCATTTCAAGCAAAATCTAGTTCTGAAAAAATTAATTCCGAGTTCAGTTCTGTTTGGTTCGCACAATAGTTCTCGGCAGTACAGAGCGGACCTACATGTATATCACCTCCATCCAGTCTTGTTAATGACTCTTTTTATGTTAAAGCGCAACTTTGTATCAGTCAGCGGTCGATACACTTGCCAATGTCAATACATGAGTTTGCACAATCAGCAATCACGCCCTTGTTTTTTTTTTCAACACAAGAAATGCCTTACATTAGCAGAATGTCAAATTTACAGCCAACAACAATAACAAGAAATCACAAGCAGAATGTTGTTATACATATCTGATTTTTTTATTTTCTTTTTTTGGCATATTCAAGCTTTTTGATAGCACAATGTACAAAGACTTATATGGTTGTGCATATTAAGTGGAAGGGTACAGTACAAGGACTGACATACCATCTGATACAGTTGAACTTATTCCTGATTATATGCAGAACAATAATCCGGTACCTGTCTGAAGAAGTGAACAGTACAGCTTGATTCACTTTTAATTGTTCAATAGATATAAGAACAATAATGGCCTTACATAAATGAAGAAGGAGAAAGAAAGAATGAAAAGATTAAAGATCAATTAAATTTGAAAAAAAATAAGGGTTAATCAATTTTAATGCAAATTTCTTGTTAGTCTACCTGTAACCTGTAACTGTTGATATTTGGCCTACATGAATTTGTGCAATGTGCAATGTAAGAGTACATACAGAGTACATATACATGATTGCTTTTGGACTGTGCGCAGTTACCGGCTTCAGCAGCAAATTGCATCTTTATAAAAATCATGAGGCCAATTAATGATAGAAGATGGCTGACACTTTCTGCTCAATACACAAGAAGACTAGTCAGTTTTTCACTTTGTCCCACAATTTTGCTCAGAGATGCAATAGGGTCTGAGACAAATCTAAAGCATCTGTTCGTCTGTTTGTGTGTTATGTCTGTGTTTGTTCTGAGTCTTTTGTATGTTAGCGTGGGTCTGTAAGTGTGGTTGTGTGTTCTGTGGCAATTTGGAGTCTCTTTGTATGTGTGTGTGTTTGTATGTGTGTGTTCTGTGAGTTTCGTGTTCTGTTGTCTTGCTAGTGTCTGTATTGTCTATGTAATGTGTCTGTTTGTATGTATCATGTCCTGTGTGTGTTGAGTCTCTTTGTAGGATGTGTCATGTAGTACTGTATCCCACGCTCACCTACAGCTTTATAAGGTGTCTGTGTCTGCTATCATGTAATGTGTATAGTATGTTTGTGTCTTCTGTGTCTGTCTAGGTATGTTTTGTTCTGTAAATGTGCCTGTGTTTTAAGTCTGTTTTGTTTAGTGTGGTGTGCCTATGTGGGCATGGGTCTGTATTGTCTCTCAGACAGCTGTATCTCTCTGTTTGTCTGTTTGACCGTTGTGTGTTTGTGTCCGCCATGTTTTTGCATGGTGTCTGTGCATTAAAATTGTTGGTATCTTGCGTTCAATGATCTAAGACCGTATTAAAGTCACTTGAACTTAAGACAGTTGACTGCGCTTTACAAGTGCTCCTTTCAAATTTAAATAATAGCATTTACACCCTGAGGTAGACTCCTCCAAAATCCCCATACTTCTCTTGTGATGAATAAGTATTCAGAATCTTCGGCTCTTGGTATTAGAGGTGCAATTTAGAATTCGATCATGAATGAGACCCCTCCACTTATACAACAGATTAATATAGAATGAGACCCTGATATGGTATCAACTGCAAGTCTACACTCCTAGTCTGGCTTGCCAGCCCTTTAACTGCCGAACCCATTCACACATACATGTATATTGATGAAGGGGAGAAACGTTAAGGGCAGGGGGGGATCTCATTTGCAAACATCGCGCAGCACCAGGAAAGATAACCCAGTGCCCTTAGGCTATTGGATGAAGGGCATGTCTGTGAAATCTGGGGGTGTAATCACAAGAATTGAAAAAATGTGAAAGAAAAACAATAGTCGTTTCGTCTATGTTCTATGGTATAAATTTTTCTCGTCGGCGAGAAAAAAAATCAAATCAGAGTAAACGGTCCTATAACTCCATGTAAAAACTGAGTTTCAAAGCCTCCTATATTTTGCTAAAGGTTTCCCAGATGCGGTATTTCCTTACTAACTGCCATTGTATTTACACAATGTTATTTTTCGCATGCATAAAGCAGATCCCTGTCTTTAAAGGGAGAGGAGCCAGCAACTAACAGGCATAAGTTAAGAATAAAAATGACATTTGAGTTATTGTGAGAATTACATGTACTGTCATGGTGATAAAGGGACAGCCTAATAAGGGGTACTGTGTGATTACTCACCTTCAGCAAGGCCTATGAGATTAGTCAATTTGTACATCTTTGCAAGTCTTTATGGTAGGGATAGAATACTGTTCCAGAAACAGCTATAGGGGGAGGAGCTTATCGATTCAAACAGTGTATATTTTGTGCCGTATGCATAAAAAAATAGTAATTGCTTTTTCTAGCCTTTTCCTTGAATACCATATGCATAAAAAATTAGGAATTACTTGCAAGCAAAGATTCTTGCTTGCCTGCAAAAACATTTGGAAACAAAGGTTTGTTCTTGACAACCTGATAGTTGCCCGAGGTTTGCAGGGTTTGTCTGAGTATGACAAAAACAAAATATGCAATATTGATTCAACCTCATACACTCCAGAAATATCCAGTAGAATCGTTCGTCGATGGTCACAGTAAAAGAAACATCGCTAATTTGATATACATTAGTGAAATTATCTTTTCGTAACTCCACGGACAGAATGCACTTCTCCGTCTCACGCACGAATATTTTAATACATTATACGAAATAGCCGCCCACTTTGTGCTCCCATGAAAGTAATGGATCGTATAAAAAAAACACTTGCCAACCGTCCTTCAAGCCAAAGATGGATATTCAAGCGATTGCTGTTTTCGGTATGCACAACATTTGGCTTGTGTTCAAACCGTTTTCTTTGCATTCGTGACAACCATACAATAGCCAACGTCACGGCGGGTGCGAAGACACAACAAAGGCCCAGATCCCGGCGGCGCAACGAGTCGATACAGTATGGAAGAAGCCTCTCTCTATCTCACAACTCGGGCGGTCAACGGAGCATAAATAATTTTTGAAGCACGCAACGTATCTCCAGGATTGAGTTAAATCTTTAACCCCTTCCAAAATATTCCCCAAGTTTTTACTTGATATAGCAGAAAAAAGGTATTTCTTGATTTATTCTCGTTTTGTGCAGGCTTTGGTTTGGTCTAAATACGAGCATGGACATGTTGTAAACTTGAATTGTCATAATTAAGCAAAAGCGTTTCAAGCTGGTATGGGGAGCTTGCAAAACACCCAAGGAAATTTCTTCTCAAAACAAGAAAAGGTTCGTTCTGATGCATACGTTTTCAGCCAATTCTTTCACTCTTGCCATTGAGCTTCATTTTGCTTGACAACCCAATTGTGGTGCTTGAAGCAAATTCCTAATCAAGTAATTGCCTACTTTTATGCCATACGGCCCTTTTACCACGGTGCGGCTAACATCCCTTGCGTGGCATGATTGCGTCACGCATGGTCCAGCCTCCCTGCAGTGCACATGTGCAATCTGATTGGTTGGCAGAACTCAATAATTTTTCTTAACTTATACCTGTTACTTTGCTGGTCCCTTCTCCCTTTAAATGCAGTACGACCTCACCTTCACCCGTCGCGAGACTAAGAAACAGATATTTGGGGCTAGGGTCTATGAGGAAGCATATTATACTGAAATCATTCATCCCAATGGGTTGCTGTCTGAGACTACTTTGCAAAGTCAGAGAGGTTATAGCATGTAGTCACTGTATTGCACAGCCTCTAGGGCATGGAAATGGAGACTATGAAATCCAGCGCCGCTGTGGCTGATTATATTTTTTTCCGCTTTACATTTCTAAAATAATCTTGCCAAAAATCGATAATAAATAATAGCAATAATAAAGATAATCCTAAAGTTGACCTGTAATTTTTTCTTTGCATAATTCTTTCTTTGCAGCAATACTCTGCCTCTGCATCGAGAGATGGCCGCAGGGGCTGGAGCAGGGCTGTTCCAGGTGATAATTACCACCCCTATGGAAATGCTCAAGATTCAGCTACAGGATGCAGGTCGTAAAGGTAAGGGGACATGGTAGCAGAGGGAGGAACAGCAGGACATTTAAACAGCTTTGGAATTGTCAGCAACATATATGCTGTCTTCAATTCAAATAACATTCTCATTATTTATTTAAAAAAATAATAATAATTAATAATAACGTTCTATTTCAGATTTACATTATGCTGCAGTATATCACATTATCACTCACATGTGAAGAGTACATGTTCAAAATTTACCTATTTATTTCATATTCTACAATGAATCATAAGCACAGTGAAGAGATGAATGTAGGAAACTGGTCCTGTATCATATGAGATTGCCATCTCCAACAACATGCCCAAAAGGTTAACTAAACAAACTTTTAATTGATATTGCTAGCAGATGCTCATCAATGTTTATCTTTAATTTGAAGATCATTGAAGTATTGACATGTTTAATATAGTTTTCACCCTGCTTGTTTGCTTTATACTTGTATTTGAAGCATCTCTTTGGTAATTTCATTTTAGTTTTTTTTTCCTTTGGTGAAGGAGAGTTACCGATTACTTTCTTCTACTTCGAGTACCGTAGTACATGTGTACATGTATCATAATAATAATATCCTACAATGCTGCTGTGCAAGCAAACACTACTGTAAATGACAGTGAGTGTACACATCATGATACTTTTGATAGTCAATCAAAAATACACATTTTATGGTACACTCTCCATCTAAATACAATAATCACAGATTTTGAAATGGTCATTAGAGGAAGTGTATGGTTTCAGTAAATGGGGCAAAGGGAAATTTTCTCCCAATTTTATTTTAAGAAAGAGCGTATCTTTAGTAATTCCCTGGAAATCACACATTCTGAAATGCTTCCATTGTGGAAAAAAAATAAGAAAAAGTCAAGGGGCCTCCAACTTTTTGCCAAAGGAAATATATGAAGTGATAGTTACTCACTGATAATTTAAATCTAAGAAACAAACAATGTAAGGTAAGTTTATCAGAAAAAAAAATCAGTTGGTTTGACATTGTTTTCTGATACTGTCTTTTTGACAATACCCTACTTGGTGAAAGATTGATGAAGAATTTGTCTGATCAACCAAAACTATACTTGGGCTTGAATTTCCAGGGACCATATAACTCCTTGCTACGTACATTGTATGCCAAAAGGCCAGTGCACTCCAGTTGGTATAATGCCAACTAGATATTCCATTCAGGCCATGCTACTACTACTACTACTGCATACATGGAATACCAGAGATAACCACAAAGTCACTTTCACTGGTCTATATCAGGACATATCACCGCTCCGCTCATAGTACCTGGTATAAAGCACCAGTAATAGAAACACATTTGTTCAAATACATTTGTCCAGTAGAATGAATTATAATTACCTCATCTGAGGGTTTAATTAATTAACACTATTGTGAATGAAGGTGGCTGCATTTGCATTTTGCAATATTTGCAACAAAATTGTTGTGAAGTATTGGCAAGTGGACTTTTTCATTGCTATTTTAGTGTTAGGAAATGAAAATCTCAAAACGTGATGAGAGCTTCCAGTAACATGAGACAAAATATGGAGGGGAAACCCCTAGATAAACACATACAACATGTTGCGAAAGAAGTATTAAATGTGACCATGGTTTCAATTTCATTAAACACATCCGTTAGTACTTTGAAAAATTAAATATTAATTTATTCATTCATTACAAATATTTATTTATTCATTTTTCATTTATGTATTTATTTATTTATTTATTTATTTATTTATTTATTTATTTATTTATTTTTGTTTAAACCTGCTCTGTACAGTACTGTACTGTAGGATTCTTTAAATGTACTGGGGCATGGGATTGGAAATTCCTCAGACATGAGATATTCCAAACTCTGTTGTGACAGAAATATGACCTATTAAACTCAGAACTGTCTGCAGTGAAGATGCCTCACTCATATTATTTACTGTACCAACACTGTCATGAAGTATAGTTTACCAACTTGTCCTACATGTAAATTCATTTCTGTGAATACTTAGATCAAAGGTTGAATATGCTTATAATCACATTAGGCTCTGTTATAAAACTGATATTTCACTGGTCACAAAGTTGCAAAATCTTTGTGTTTTGTTATTGATATAATTTTTTTGTTACATAACAAAGTAATTTCGTTAGTTAAAAGGAGTGTGTTATAATGAAAGTCTACTGTCTAGGTTATAGTTTTAATGTCGTTATGATTGCTACAAGGTATGAAATAATGAGGACAAATTTTATTGTACTGTATAACAGGGTAAAAAAATACTTGTTTTCTTCATGGTGGCTCTTTTGAAATAAAGTAGCCCTCATGAACAGAATATATGCAATTTTCAGATTTTACAGTGGCTATTTTGGATGGTTAGGGGTTAGGGTTAGGCTTAGCCACCGTGTATTATTTTCGCTGCTGTACAAGAGTTTGCTGTTAAAGTTTGCCTTTCAGAATATTTGATTCACTCAATAAATTACAGTCGATGAATCAAATATTGGACATAAATGAAACAAATAGATGGGGAAGGAATTCAGACATGTAAAACATGCAAATTGTGCTTAACCACATTTATCGACGAGAGTTTTTAAATTGGAAATATTGGACACGGAACCATACTACATTTCAGCAATTTCCATTCATTAGGAAAGGGGAAATTTGAGGAGGAATATGAATGTTCATATCAACATTATTACCATTACTGTGCTGAAAAAGATATATTGGTGTTACATGCTCACTGGCTTTGAGACATGTACTGTAGCAATGCTTGGCCATATTGATCCATCCATTAAAAAAATTGGATATTAGATAAAAATTATAATTGCTGTAAAATGCTGACAAGAATGTGTAATTGCTTTTAAGTGATTTATGTGTGCACAGTCACCAAGAGCAGTATCATTGATTATTTGATACTCCGTACAGGTTTGAGATGTGATCGGCCTCTACTAAGCATGCATTCATAAGTTCATACTTCGGTTGATTGTTGTTTAGACAGCATTGGAGTATACATGCACAAGAGTGATACATATATATCTGTGATATGTGCATAGTGTGCCTCTCCCTCTCACTCACAGACAAACACACATACACCCACACTGACACACTCACAGTCTCACACAGACAAACATACACACAAACACACACAGTCACACACACTTGCATGTTATTCCTTCCAAACAGGGAAATAATTTTTATTTGATTACTGACATGCAAAATGAGGATGTGTGTTTGGGATATTCGACTGCCAAATGAGGATGCACTTCACCTCAACCGGGGACGCCCATGTGTCTACTCTAGAATTTTGCGTGTGATTTTAAACATACAAAAGGGGATGATTTTCGTGCACAGTAATTAACCCCCAAAATGATTATGTCGTCATACGATTGTGTATAAATCAAATTTGCAATCAATTCCACTGGGTAGGAAATTGCGGATCATACCTGTTTATCGAAACATCTTTGGTCTGAATTTGGATGTCATACGTGCGTCCCCATTTGGGAGGAATTGTACAGGCACACACACACACACGCGCACACGCACATACTCCAACACACACATGCACATACATGTGACCCGTCGCCGCAAAACGAACAATAATTGTAGCAATTGTAGTTTTTGCGTAATTGTGTGAAGTAATTGAGTTGGATTAGAGAACTCGACAAGAGGATTTTGATGATTTGTGGAAGGCCAAACAGTCTTTTATCAATCAACTATCTGAATTTGATGTTTTGAAGAGAATGAGAAGTATTTCTAACCGTGTTTTTGTGGAAGTTGGAAAAATGTGCCAAAGAAAATGGGCTTTATGCAACTGATCCAGCAGCAAAACACCAATATTTACCTGAAGATTATGAAGTACCAGACACTGAAGCTTTGTCTGAATAGAAGGATCAAGTGATTGTGTGAAGTCATGCAATTGTGCAAAATTTCAAGAACAGCTTCGTAGCATGTGGCATAGCATGTGCTATGGAATTTGATTCTACCTTTTACACCCCAGAAAGGACAGTGCTTTCAAATGTTCATTGGGCATGACACTATTTTTGAGATCGATGTTTATCTGTTTTGATGATTAAGTGTGCCTTTACACGTGCATGAATTTTGATTCCACATCACCCCGCACAATGGCGTACCTAGGCATGCCATTCTGTGGTATGCAGCTCGCTCAACTCTCTAATCCTTGTGATTGTAACCGGTGTGATGGTCTAGTGCTTAGAGCGTCCACCTCACATCCGGAAGGTCATACCAAAAACTTTTTAAAAGTTTACAATTTTGTCACAAACGGCCATGCACTTTTTTACTATCCACGCACCGTCACGAATGGTACCACGAGCATTTCCCTCATTGGTACGTTACGATGAGTGCCATGGCGTAAACCGTTTTGTGTGCACGTGTAAAGGCACCTTATGGCTTGTGTAACTGTTGAAACTTGTAAGCGGTATTTTAAATGGGTTTGTTTTGTCCGTTTTAGACAATTTATACACCACTTGAAAGGTTAGAGTTTCTGCTTTAAAGACACTATATAACACTGTGGAAGACCCGTTTAAGAAATTGTCGAAATTTGCTATCTGACATATCTGACAGTGTTTGAATGGACAAAAAAGCACCCTAGAACACAAAAGTTTGGACAGTTATGCTGTCACTAGTACAATATGTGCAGATACAAATTGGCACATTAATTTTATATCGGGCGATAGGAAATCTGCAACACAGCAGTCTATGGAGAAAAGCTGGAACGGTCTCTCAATGTTTTTCACTTTTTTAAAGCACTTAATGATTGTTTTACACCGCAATTTTTTCAGGGCTTCATTTTTAGACTGTATTAAAGACACTAGTAGCATGGGGAATCATGTAGCTTAGATTTTTTAAACTGGAAACATTGTTATATAGTGCCTTTAAATTCATATAGAACACAATATATTTTTCCAATTGATGGTGCATTTTGTAGCGACAGATCACATGGCTGGCAGGAGGACCCTAGCAAATGTTTCCCGGCAGAAGTGCCTTAAAGGCATCATAGAACAATGTTTCCAGTTTAAAAAAAATCGGAGCTACATAATTCCCTGTGCTTCCGGTCTCTCAGATAAGGTCTAAAAATGAAGTCCTGAAAACATTGTAGTTTAAAACGATCATTAAGTGCTTTTAAAAGGTGAAAATCATTAAGT
>JZLH01S0204539.1:41505-73556 GCA_001188425.1 Eucidaris tribuloides
ACGGCACGCGTACGCGCGTGTCATTTCGTCAAAATCTTCTCTTCTTCGTCTTCATCTATCTTCTTGCGTCCTGGTCAACTACGCCGAGTCGTGATCTCGTCCCAGAAAATTGCCACTACTTCAATGAAAGACACGAGTCCGATAACTCCGTTCATGGATCTTATCAGAAAGGTTTATATGGGACGGAGGACTTGAAAAAATATTATTCGCGGGAGATTAAATAAAGATTTTAACCGATCCACGAGTACTTTAGCGTTCGATGTGTATCGGCTTCGCTTTACCGGAAGTTTAATTTCCGCGAAAGAATAAAGGGTAAAAAAAATTGATGCGGCACAACATACGTTCAGATTCGGAGAGCTATATGCGATAGGGAGAATTGATGGGCATTTTGCTACGACAGATCACATGCTGGCAGGAGACCCTAGCAAACGTGTTTCCCGCAGAAGTGCCTAAAGATCAATAGAACAATGTTTGCCCAGTTAAAAAAAATCTGAGCTTCACACTAAGTTCCCACCTGTGCTTTCCGGTCTCGTCAGATAAGGTCTAAAAATAAGTCGCTGACAAAACATTGGTAGTTATAACACGATCATGTAAGGCTTTTTAAAAAAAGTGAAAATCATTAAGCGACATGTCCCGCGTTTTCCTTCCATAGACTACTGTTAGCAGAATTTTCTATCAGCTGAGAATAATTCAGTGCCATTTTGATCGTACATATTTACGAAAGTGACAGCATAATCTTTAAAGTTTTAGTGTTCTGGGTGTTTATTTGTCCATCCACACTATGGACAGATATGTCAGATAGCAACAAAGTTTGACAATTGTTTAAATAAGGCTTCCACGACATGTTATAATTGTGTCTTTTAACTAGTAACATTTCTCGTAATCTTGAGAAATATTACTCATTTGACACCTGCCCTTAATAGACTTAGCAGAAGGATCGTAAATATCACATTAATTGATTCCAATGTTGAAAAATGGGCCAATGGTACACTGTATTTAAGTTAGAGGCAATTTTAAGCATTAAGGCCTTTTGCGCAGGTGATGGTAGGGCCCTTCTGCACGGTTGTTGCAACGATATAGGCATGTACATTGTACAAGCTACATGGTACTGCATCTAAGTAGTTGTAGGGAGTTAGATCTTGTTCAATATTTTCAGATACCTTTAATTGGAAGAGAAATGGCGCGCGGGACTATAAATGACTTCAATCAGTGGGATAATCAGCAGGGACAGAAGTTACATTATAATTGACTTCAAAATAGAACTGAGAAGCATAAAAATTGATTTGAAGTCGGTGTAACAGTAATGAACAATGAATGATGGAGGTTTGTAAAGTGCGCATGTCTGTCAGTGACACTCCTGGTGTTATTGGGCATAGAATAGGAATCAATCCAATGCTCCCAGCATCCGCTTCATGAAGTGAGATAATGATTGAGTAGTTATAAAAATGAGGTTTGCAGGTTTACTCTGATAATGTGCCATTAGAAGTCTCCTTTTTCAGTTTGATCGGGGAGTGAGCTGCCACTTTGAAGGTCTTGCATGGAAAGAAAGATCTGTTTCGGCCTGACAGTGATGTATTTGAAGCTAAGATTTGGCCTCAGATAGATAAAAGCTTAAATGTATAGGAGTTGCATTATTAAAGCCAAATTTAAGTAATGTTTTACTTATTGCACCCTCATATCTCAGACATAATTTGGCCAACAAGTCTTCTTCAAAGTATACATATTCAACAGAACAAATCATTTAACGCTATCAGTCTTATATATTGTTAAGATATTGACATAAACATATTCTAATTGGTAAATGATCAGTGAATTAGATATCACTTATGGAAAGTGGTCCTGCCACCCCCCACGCCATTCAATGATACCTTTTATATTTGGTGATCTAAATCTGACAAATGAACTGCAACTCGGTTGTAATTTTCAGCGGCTTTAACTAATGATGTTTAACAATTTAAGATGAAATCCTAATTTTGAACGGCATCTGACCCGCAAACTTCACTCGCATTGAACATGTTGATTTCAGCAAATTCCAAATGTAAGTTCAGTTTTCCTAAACTAAAGTGATTTTTATGTCAGTTTGTTATTATTGTCTTTTTTCTTTATGGCAGTCTAGCAAAAGTCAGCGTGAAGCGGGCGTCGCTCCATCCCACCAACGATCTTCAGCCAAACTCAATCCGGTCCTTGCCCGAGCATACTCGCGCCAACTACTCCGCAATAATCGATCGCGTCCCGATGCACATTGCCGCGGAGCTGCGCCTCCACACAAGCGGCTTCTTCGGGCTCTACCGTGGCCGTCGGGCGAATTGATGCGTGAGCATCCCATTTTCGGCAGGTTTAACTTCCCACTTTTTGGCACATCTCAATGCAACTGGTGAGTTGACTGAAAGTAACCGCACCGCATTTTAGATGTGAACATCGGATTTCTTACAATATTGTTGCTATTAAATGTTGGTGACACATGTCAAGGGGGGGGAAGGGGGGGGGGGTACAATAACGGGGCTCATTTTAGTAGTTGATTTAGAAGGAACTTTTCACAATGTAATTACAACCAAGAAAAAATAAACAGGGAAGTGTTGCATTATTGCAAAAGCTCCTAGTACTCAGTTTACAGTTACGTTTCTTAACTATATGGGTTATAATTGCGCTAATTCTAGGTATTATTTGTTACTTAATTCTGGGTTTTCTTGTGTATTTAATTCTGTGGTTATATTGTTTTCTATTTTTGTGGTTATATTTACTCTCTCATCTCATTATTCTCAGTGGTGGTATTTCATAGGAGGATTGGAGTCCATAGTTCCTGTTTAAGTTTGGGTTATATTGAATCTAATTTGGGTTATTTCTTCTTCTTTCTCACTAATCTCGGTTATTTTCTTAAGTTAAGATGGAGGAGTTTTAATCATTTTCTACAATCTTTGGTTATATTGTACTTCATTGGGGTTTATGTATCTTTATTCTGGTTATTCCTTATTTTTCTTCTCTCCCATTTCATCTCTAGGGTATCTAATGGTAGGAGTGGTGAGCATTTAGCTCAGTTTCAAGTTGATGTTATTTAAACAATTCTTGGTTATGATTTGGCTAGAATTTTTTTGGGTTTGATATTTTTATATCTAATTTACTGTTTATTATTGTACTTACGTTCTGGTTATATTTGTACTTCATTTTGGGTTATCCATTTTTTTCTCCATCATCTCTAGGGTATTTCTTAAGGTATGGTAGGGATGTTCTTTCAAGTCTTTTTTTCTATAAGTTTGAGTTATTTAAACTCATGTCTGGGTAATCATGTAATTTGGTTGATTATTTATTTAATTCTGGGTTTATATTTTTGTACTTCGTTCGGGTCTTATGTATCTTGTCTCTATGGTTACCTCTCTCTTCCATCTATTTAATGGTGTATTTCAGGAGTAGGTTGCTCTTATTATCAGTTCAGACATTCTTTCATCTCAGGTGCATTGCAGCACCGTCTCATCTCTCCGGTGCAGACACCAGCTGATGGTAAGAACGCTCATAACTAATTTAGATCTCTAAGGTCCATTTTCAACAGAGGAAGGAGGTTAAACCCTAAAAGGCTGGGGAGGGCGGAACCCCCCCCCCGGCCAGACGTTTTCGCGCAATATGATCTGCAGACGGCGCGAAGCCAGCGTTGCCACGGCGTTTCATGACTTTATTCTCTCAGAATGTCGCGCATCTTTTGAGACCATTTGCGATGTCGGACGGTACCGTTACCTGAAGTTAAGTAAATTTTTGTACTTGGCATGTCACCACCAAAATCGCATCAAAGACGTGATTTTGTGTTATCAATTTGGCAATACAAATTGTGTTTTTTCACCGAAAATTCACATAAATGTATGATTATTTTTACTTTATTGATTGAAATTAATTAAGTTTTTGGCTGTCTTTTGATCGTAAAAGTGTCGCCCACAAATTTTCATACGAAAAAACATAGCAACAAAAGGTTGAAAAAAGAAGAAATACATAAGAAATTTGAAAAAACAATAAAATAATAGGAATCAATTTGATTCGCGAGATTTTTTTTCAAGTAAACTTGCTAAGGAATTGCCCGCTAAAAAAGTGTCCCAGACCCGCAAAATTAGGCATTTTGGAGCTTTAATTAGTGATTTAAAGCGCTTAGTTATGATTTTATGCATAAATTGAGCAGTAATTGATTAATAATAGAAATTAATATCCGGTTAATTAAACTATACGCTCTGTAGATACGTGATGGTAACATGCATGCCGATGTTCGGCGCGATCGTGCGCGATCGACGGCGGACGATCATCAAGGGGGGCGAATGCAACAGCCGCCCCCCCCCCCGCCCACCAGATATAGCATAGCCAACCAAGCCCAGCCTGATTAGGGTTAACCGGCCCGTAAAGGCACCAGAGTGGTGGAATCTGCCATCGTACTTTTTTCGGGGGGGGGGGAATAAAGCTTTCACTATTACATGTAGTTCCTCTTGAGTCTTACAATTGATTTGTCACAATATTTCCCTATTGCTAGTACAGAAAAACTGGCCATAAGATATTAGCATACTTGTGGTATTTACTGTGAGATGGATCCAAAAGACCGAGTTATTGTAGGTTTGAATTAGACACCATGTTCAAACCTGGTGTCCAAGTATCTCTAGCAGATGATGTCTGTGATCAGTTGAGGTATAACATACTACAGGAAAGTTACACAACGTCCTTAACGCATATTTCTTGTCCCAATAAAATTTTCACAGCAATAACTTTAAATAATATACTTGATTCTAGTCACATTCTTTCAAAATTCTGGACTGCATGTAATCATGTCAATTTCCCTTTAAATAAGATTTGTCTGTGTAGCATACATGCCAATGTTCCACTTGCTAACATGAATTAAATTTGGTCTCATGTGTGGTTTACAATTCACAGTCATCAAAACCCGACTTCAGTTGCTAGAACAGGGGCAGGGGGAGCAGACGTACGGTGGAATCAGAGACAGCTTTATCAAGATCATGAAAAACGAGGGACCATCAGCTTTCTTCAAGGGGGCCTCGTGTCGCGTTCTCGTCATCGCGCCGCTTTTCGGAATTGCCCAATCCGTCTACTACTTCGGCGTCGGAGAATCGATCGTCCAAAGGCTGCGGGAGGTGGCTTGGTGAGAGGGGTAGGAGGGAGGGGGCACCCCCGCCTCCATTTCTTCTCTTCGTAGTTATCCCTCCCCTTTGTGCTCCTCCTGCCAACTCATATCTTTCATGTGTGCTCATGTTTCGCTGACGAATTGTTCATCGACGGACGTCACGAAATACCAGTTTGTGTGCGTGTTATGAATTCAGGAGTATCACTTCTGAAAAAGCACTAATGTCATTATTGGGGCCCCATAAATGGTGCCATGGTTAAAACCGTTTTCTGTACTTTTAAACTTAAATACTATTCTTTTTAGTTTTGTGTTTTTTGGTCTGAAATCAACATCATTATACTTTCCGGAGAGGAATTTGACTTTGTCATTTGAGAAACACCTTGAAACCAGGGAAAGGAGAAACTCTGATGAAATATTTTCCATCATTGTCCAGTACTTTAATTTTCATTTAACGGCTGAGGAAGTTCGATAGTTGCAGCTAATTTGATAAGAATCTCTCAGCTCAGTTCACTTCCAAAACTTAGCATGAGAATCCACTATTAGTAGTATCATTCTAGAATTCAGGACACTTTGACCTCCCTAGCTTGCTTAAACTTATGTTTAGATTTTTTCCTTCCAAATTAATTTCATCATTTTTTGAAGTATTTTAATGCTTTGAATGAAACTCTTGAAATATGACATTTTGATAGGAACTAATATTTGAGACTACTAAATTAAATGAAAGAAGACTGGCCTTATGGTGTGAATGATAATTGTAGTGAGTGTCCAGTATTGTAACAGAGTACCTTCACACTCACAAAATGAGAGTGTTTCTTAGGATTATCTTTCATAAGAATGCTATAGACCAATTCGGGTCCAGAAACATTGTAACACTTTGTATACCATATCTGAGAGTGTACCAACAAAAGATGACACAGTGTTCATCATTGCAACCGTCTCATATCTGAAACGGTGCCAACATTGAAATAGCCATTTTTGTCATGATCCTGGGTGGCCCTCGGCTATGATGGACAATGCGGTACAGAGTTTTCAAACTATACAAGTCAAAACTGTATTTATGGGACAAAGCCATTTGTAGGCCGTTAAGCCGAGTATTATGGTAAATTTAACTTAATAAATGTAATTATATTTATTGGCCTTCATTAAGCATGTCATCCCCAAGGGGTAAATTATTTTGATATTAATATTAAATATTTATAGTAATAATAATAGGAATGGTACCACCATGACATGTACTGTTAATGCAACATGCCCACCAATTTCATAAAGGTGAAAAAACATGCGGCAAGTGTAAGAGAATCAGCACATGGTTTGAGTGGTCTATTCGTCTC
Source organism: Eucidaris tribuloides (assembly GCA_001188425.1). Lineage (NCBI taxonomy): Eukaryota > Metazoa > Echinodermata > Echinoidea > Cidaroida > Cidaridae > Eucidaris > Eucidaris tribuloides. Next base: position 47,941 of record JZLH01S0204539.1, read on the forward strand.
ACTGAGTTAGAACGCTCTTGTTTTGCAAGCGTGAAGGTACTCTCGAAGATGTTTTGTACGTCGGTATTCACACGGACAAAGCTTGTATTAGAACGCTCTGGTTTTGCAAGCATAAGGTACTCTCGAAGATGTTTTGTACGTCGGTATTCACGCGGACAAAGCTTGTATTAATGATTATCTTCATTCAATAACAATCCATCCCAGGTTCACTGAATGCTGCTATACAACATTCCTACTTGCAGAAAATATTCAGACCTTGCATATTGAGTACATCTTTAACAAACATTTAAAATTAAATTAGGGATATATTCTGATAACCTTGCTAAAATATTCCATTTTATAACATTTTGGGTTTTTATATATATCTTGGTGTATCCCCACTCAGTTATGTGTGTATAGAATAAGATACATAATCCCCATACACATTGATTTAAGGAACTATTTTTGTCAATACCAAGTTACCCATATATCAATATTGCTTAATATTCAAGTTTATCAGTATTGCTTAATATAAATAATATGTCTGAATGTTATGTATTCATGTATTATGCATATTGAGTGTAAGATAAATGTACAGTGATATAACTTTTTGCTATAAATCAAACCCATATTCCTATATTTGATGTTGAAGTATTCATGTCAGATGTTATTGAACAGTATTGTACGTAGCTAAGTCCAGTAAGTTCTGAGACCGAGGCCATCCCAAAACATAATCTTTCTATAGGGTTTGTACAGGTGACTCTGACCGAGACCGAGACCGTGACTACTCCAAAACACAACTTTCTCTATAGGGTTTGTACATGTGACTCAGACCGAGGCCGAGGCCACAAAAATTTGGCCCCAAGTCCAGCCTTGACTGCAACACTAGTATTAAAGCAATAAAATGTTGCATATATTAATACAAGAAAAAATTATAATATCCTCCATTTTCTTAAAGCTTGTACCCATCCCCACCCAGGTATACATAACATAATCCTACCCATTTGAACAAAAAAATAAATAAAAACCTTTATCATCATTATACATTTAAACCCAGTGCAGTTCTCCTAACTATGATAGGACAACAGCTGCTTTATAGCAATAAAATCGGGTTTTACTTATGTGTCATAGTGACTTACTGTATATGCTGTATATTTCACGTACAAATATTTTCGCGATTTCGCTTCAAGATGGGAAAAATCGTGCAAGTTAATTTTCACGATGTTAGTGCATTTACATGGACTTTGTTCAAGCATATCAGGAAGTGAACAAGTTGGGTCCGTTGGTCACGGAATTGGCGAAAAAATAAAGTCACTGCAAGATAGTCAACGTATACAGTATTCTGACTAAATAGTAGACTAGAAAGTGAGATAGTATTTGAGTAAAAAATATGTGTACAGTCAGTCACCAAAGAGGTCAATTGTTGTTTCTTAGAGGATATAAACCTCTTTAAAAATTTGTGTTTTACTCTTGTGTTGATTGGTGCTAATGTAATTACTGTCAACATGGTAATTAATGAATTATGAATAATGTATTTATTATCAATTAATTTTTAATAGGTTAATTTATTAATTATTAATTGATCATAAGTGAGGGTTTACTAGTGGCATTATGGTTCACAGCTGTTGTATTTTTTTACAACATAATTGTATGATTTTGTGTTTTGTCATGTCAGGCCTTCAACTGGTCCTACTTTTTCCTACTTATGGTCAAAAAAACCCTTTGCAATAGGTTTAATATTTGTTTGGACTTGAGTAGTCTGTACTTGTTGTTGCTGAGAGTACTGCAACTTCCATCATCACCTGTTTGTGAAGGAAAATTCATTTCCATGGATTTCGTGGGGGGGGGGGGGGGGGAGGTTTCCGCCAATCGCTTAGATATTCTTTTTTTTTCGTGTAGTCTGCATGTTTCCATTTTCTTTGGGGTTACTACTCCAAACACTACTTCTAACTATCCTACTTTCTTCCTACTGTGGTGGATTGAATCCTACTTTTCTCCTACTTTTTGGAGAATTTTGCTCCTAATTTTCTTTTACTTTTTCAACCAAGCAGAGTTGAAGGCCTGTTATGTTCATCTTCAGGGCCTGCGTCAGTGAAGAGTATTGTCTGGCCCTGTTTCTGTACGAGGGATATCTGCTCTCTGTAGGTTTTAAAATTGTTAAAAATCGGCATGACAAGAACGTCATTGGTTTGACAAGAAATACTGTTTAAACACACTGCATACAATGACAAAAGGAAATAACTCTGATTTTCATCATTTTAAACTGAAATAAAGAAATAATAGAAATAAATGAATGGACCTTTTGATAATATTCTGAAATGTAAAAGAATTGAGATTCTTTGTGCGAGAGAGAGAAATAAAAAACATTTTGACATTTTACTACAAAACTGGGTTTTTTTTTTCAGGGTTACTTTCCTTTCGTCATTGTACAGTAAAGAGAGTGCAATGAAAAACATGTTTTTGTTATTGACTTCAAAACTGTTTTTTTCAGAGAGTATTTCCTTTTGTCATTGTACTGCAGCAAATTGTTAAAGACACAAGTTAACATTGTAGAAAAATTGTCAAACTTGATACCTAAGCTACATAATAGTGTGCAAATGGACAAATAAACATCCTAGCATATAATATTTTGGAAAGTTATACTGCCACTGGCAAGATATGCATGAATAAACATTATTACTGCAGTGGAGTATACGATAGCCCAGATCTACTCACAGTAGTCTATGGGAGGAAATGGCCATGGTGAATCCGGTCAACCTAGATTTTTACTTTTTTAAAACACTAAATAATCATTTTGAAATACAATTTTTTCATGGCTTCATTTTTTGCCCTTATCAAAGACACTTGGAGCATGGACGATTATGTAGCTCACATTTTTTAAAGTGTGGTCATTGTTAACTTGTGTCTTTAAACGTGAACTGAACTATGCTAGTAATAAGGGAATCATTCTGTGCAGCTGAGAATTATGAAAATTCTGTTGTATAGCAATCACAAATATATTGCTAAAAGGACTTATTTTTGGTAATGCCTGCTATCAAGAACAGTATTCAGAACACTGAATCTTCAGGACAACATCATTTGGTGTATATTCACCAAATTACATGAGTGTTGCAAGTTTAATATTTTGTTGCGGAAACATCAAGGCTAGGGATTGAGTGCAAAATATTAATGTGTTTCAATTTCATTGCAAGAAAGAAACTGGAGTTCTGTACATCCCATGTGATGGTACAAAAACTGAAATTTGGCCACAATTCTGCACTTTTTCACAAACAAAATGTATTAATACCAGTCTCAATGATGTCTTGAGGGATCCAGTGAGCATAAGTAGAGAATTGGGAAATTGGGAATGACGTTGGGCGTCTCCACCACCCCTAAAAAATCAAGAACATTCCTGGATTTTTTTTTAATACATGGTCTTGTAGAGTCCATAAAGCAGATTATAAAAATGATCTGCAACTGTGACATCATTATTGACAATTTATTATTTGAAATGATAAAATTTGAGGAATTTTAGTTGATACTAGGTTATTTAGTAAACTTGCAGTATGGTTTTAGGAGTCCCAGTGGTTTAAAGGGGCCTGTATTGTTTCTGAAATAGAAATTTTTTGAATTTTGTTTTGCATTCGGACGTTAGGTATGAAATTGATTTGGACAGAACAAATATCGTGCGTTTAACATGTTTAGTTAAAGGTAAATGACATAATTGGGCGTAGTCCTCAACTTGGGCTGAAACTACTCTAGAATCAAGTAAACTATGCAAGGATTCTCCTGTGAAAATCTTGTAGTTAAATGTTGACTCATTCTAAAATAAACAATGTCAATATCACTCGTAGCAGGGAAACCTGCTGTGTGGCTCTCTATGGGGCTTATGTTTACCGTCCCCGGATAAAATTAAAATACTCCTGTGTTTATGCTTGATTCTCCTTAAGTAAACAAATTACAGAAAAATCCTCCCAGGTGGGAGATCCACTCCTGCTAGTGTATAGTTGGTATATATTTCAACTCATTTGGTTCTTGAGGCATTTTCAAGTGATCCCAATTATGTCACTAACCTTTAAATTTAGTGCCGTTACTTGTACTACCATATCGGTGAAGTCACTTTGGTACATTGTGTGACGGAAACCAAACTTATTTACTGTTTCAGTACAATTTGTGATGCAAACTTGTAATTGTTGTAAATATTCCAGAGTTACATATAGGGTATAATTATTGTGTACATAAGATGCCAAAGATACTAATTAGTAAGATTATATGCATGTGATTTGACATTTATCTGCGTTTTCATGTCATTTGCAATAAAAGTACTATATATTGTTGATAATTTCATCCCAAATACGGTGACAGTGAAAATAACGTGTTGCATTGTTTGAGATGTTTGTTTCGTTCTTGGAAGTTACCTGCATGTTTGCGCAATGCATGAATGATTAATAAATATTTTCTGAAAGGAAAACTGAGAACCTGGAGTCTTACTGCATAATTTACAAATGTTTATTGTGTCTGTGTGTGCCTGTGTGTGTGTCTGTGTGTGGATTAGTTTTCATGTGTTTTTGCCTCTGTGTGTGTGTGAGTGTGTGTCTGTTTATGTTTGTTTGTGTGTGTGTGTGCGTGTGTGCGTGTACATGTGTGTGTGTGTGTGTGTTTTGTGTGTTTGTGTGTGTATGTGTGTGTGTGTGTGTGTGTGTGTGTGTGTATGTGTATTTTTGTTTCTTTGTTACAGCCCAAGTATAGTTTTGGTAGATGGTAAAACATGATGATATTCTTTGCAATTACATGTTTACAGACACCTAGACATGATCTATCAATGCCCATAAAATTACCCCAAAATTTCTCATAGGTATTGCACGTACTGCTTCAATTGTTGTCCGATAAATGTAAACATAATTTGTCACTATTAATAATTGTCAGTGGGTTTGATGTTGTTTTCTGATGTCTGGGGTGACAATAGAATACTTTGTGAAAGATTGACATAAAAGTTGTCTTACAAAACTATACTTGGGCTTTAAAAGAAATAGAATGTATGACATATTCATAAGGCAAATATGCATCAACATTAAAGAAATCATTCAGTTGTGAAATGCTGCATTTTAACTGAAACTAGGGGTCAGAGTAGCAAATACATCAATAATTGCCAAAAGGAGAACATACACAAACAAAAGTTTGGGGTAAAATAGCAATCCTCTTTTTTTTCCAGATGTCTTGCAAATAAAAATCACCTGTTCTGGATATTTGAAGATCATGTTCACTCCCACAATATTCTCAAAATAGAATGTATTTGACTCTTGTGATTGTGAAGTATTGATTTTTTGTGGGCAAATTTGTGATGACCATATGGTTTTAGACCTGTCACAAACAATATGATTAACTCGTATTATTATGGATGGGATTATCCACTGAACAGGAATTAACTTTATTTAAAGACATTGTTTTAGCATTGTGGGCACTCAATTCAAACACAAAACGTTGAACTTTGATTGATGTCTGTGCTGTGTAAAGATGTTCATATGGATAAACAGTCAGCCAAGAACAGGCGCTGTCCTAGAGCAGAAACCTTAGGGGAGGGATTTCATGTACAAATTTCAAACACAAGCCAAAGGATAGGGAGTGTTTTAGTACAAATTTCATTGCTACTTAAACATTTCTCGTTCCAATTTTTTTTTTCTGGAGGAGGGGGGGAGGGCTTGCTTAAGCTATTTTTTTTTTGGCGAAACTTGGGGGGGAGCAGGGGGGCGGGGGGGTGCGGGGCTGTGACTGAGCTTTTTTATTTTTTATTTTGGGGGGGGGGGGGAGTAAGCCCCAAAAGGAGTGGGGGGGGGGTTGCTAGGAGTTGGAGATGGGCGCCGCCCCCCGCTCCCCCCCGCCGCTGCCCCGGCAGGGATACCGGGTGGCGGCCGGGGCGGGGGTAAGGGGACGGGGGGCAGGGGGGGAATCAGGGCGCCCCCCCCCCCCCCACCCCCCTCCCCACCCCCCGCCCCCCCCCCCCCCCCTCCCCCCCCCCCCCCGCCCCCCCCCCCCCCCCCCCCCCCCCCCCCCCCCCCCCCCCCCCCCCCCCGCCCCCCCCCCCACCCCCCCCCCCGCGCCCCCCCCCCCCGCCCCCCCCCCCCCCCTTCCCCCCCCCCCCCCCCCCCCCCCCCCCCCCCACCCCCCCCCCCCCCCCCCCCCCCCCCCCCCCCCCCCCCCCGCCCCCCCCCCCCCTCCCCCCCCCCCCCCCCCCCCCCCCCCCCCCCCCCCCCCCCCCCCCCCCCCCCCCCCCCCCCCCCCCCCCCCCCCCCCCCCCCCCCCACCCCCCCTCGCGACCCCCCCCCCCCCCCCCCGCCCCCCCCCCCCCCCCCCCCGTACCAACCGCACGCTGGCAAAGAATACAACTTTTGTCATCACACAATAAAATGTAACACACATATTACGACAGCACGCACACACCTTACATGCCATACACACTGCAAAAACACAAACCAAACCACAACGTCTATACATCACAAGCTGTCAGAACATTGTATGAGTGGGGTTTATTTCTTACTTATGTTTTCTACTCACCAGGTTGAGAAAACCACCCATTCAGGATTATGCTAAGGAATACACAACACAACACACACACACACACACACACACACACACACACACACACACACACACACACACACACATAGCACGCACACACACCATCACAAACAACAAAATACCACCTTAACACAAATAACAACCACATGGCATTAGGCATATGTAGGATTATTCAAAGGGGAGTGTTCATCCAAATCCAGTTGGGGGGGGGGTAGGGATAGGTTGTCCGACGGGAAAATTTTTCAAGGCCAAATTATGCCCGATCACCAAAGTGGAGGGGGGGGGGAACCTGATGGAAAGAAAAACACCAATCTTCACTCCCAAATCTAAACAGGATTTTTTTTTACACCCATATCATATCTGTTCACAGCCAAACAGCAAAAAAAGAAAGAAGGATGTCAGGTTCGAGGGGAACCAGTTCAAGGTCAAAAAGGGGGAGTATTTTCAGCAAACAAGGGGAGTTTTCCCTGAAAGGGAAATGTGTTTTCTGTATAGAGGGGGAGGTGTTTGCAAAAGGCGGAGGGGGGTTGTTTGAACAACCAAAACACCTCCCCTCAGAACACATATGCACACACGACAATGACAATTCATCAGATATTTTACCACATTCATTTCCGTACACATTACAAAGGTGATCACGTCATAAATTTACCCCAACAAATGGCACATTATGTACAAAGACCCAACCATCCCAGCCCCCTGACAATAAAATACTCAAAACACCAAAATAAATACAGTGTACATCAATTACACCACACTTACAGGTACCTTTCACATCACAATGAAAAAATATTCAAACTTTTGTAGATATGAAGAAAGCTACACAATATTCTCACTTTAATACATGTCACATGTCCTTTAATAATATTTTCACAAATATACCACCACAATAACCAACAATATGTTTCTCTAATTCTTTCATCGTGACGTCAATTTACCGAACTGATATTTGTCGGCAGATGTTGTCAACATTCAGCAAACAAACAGATGGCATCACTTGTCTCTCATATTGTTATGAGTCTACCCTTCAAACTACTGCACCTGCATCCCAATGATGAAATGCAGGTATACGAGGTGTGACAAAAAAGAAAAGAGACAGCCACGCCCATGATTGATTCCCCGCTCCATGTTTGTGCAACCTCTAGTATTGAAATGTAGTGAAGTTGGGGTGTGCAACTTGATGGGCCGAGGACGGGACACAGAGTGAGATAGGTGAATAACATTATATCAGAATGTTGATGAGGTTTTGGGCAACACAGTGACATGGGCGGTGGGTTGATTGACATTGCGTCATGGGCGTGGCTATCACAGTCTCGTTCCGTTTTTGTCACACCTCATAGACCTATTTGGTTTACAGAATGTGATGTACACCAGTAGTTAGGGGGGGGGGGGGGCTTTTAGAGCACAACTCAAGATAATGCAATAACCCTGGTTTATAGCTGTTCCTGAACTAAAGAAATGCATAGATGAAGATACTCATCTTCTGTTATACTGTCGGAAGCCCCCAGCCATGGAGGATAAAGCAATGCCTTGTTCTCAAAATGGAACAGGTCTATAACAAGACAAAATGAAACAGAACAAAGGGAAAATATCACAAATGTAGCATGTATAGTCAGTGCCGTATAACTGTCAATCATACATAAGCTGAAAACAGTGGAACTGGAAAAAAGCTTAAAGGTAAATGACATGATTGGGGGTAGTCCTCAACTTGGGCTGAAACTACTTTTGAATCAAGTAAACTATCCAAGGATTCTCCTGTGAAAATCTTGTGGTCAAATGTTGACTCATTGTAAAAAAAACTAATGTTAATATCCCATGTGGCAGGCAAACCTGCTGTGTGGCTCTCTATGGGTCCTATTTTTATTGTAACCCAATAAAATTAAAAATCTAGTATGTTTATGCTTGATTCTCTGTTAGTAAACAAATTAGAGACAAATCCTTCCAGCTGGGAGATCCACTCCAGTTTGTGTATAGTTGGTATATATTTGAACTCATTTGGTTCTTGAGGCATTTTCAAGTGACACAACCATCGATCCGGAATTAACCCATTAGCTACAGGAACCCAATTTGCCCTGTAGTAACTCTATGGGATTTTCAGAATGTCAGAGGCAACGGGTTAACAGCTTATCGTCTGCACCCCATTAACTACACTGCCGTCTGTCGCACTTAATAGTCTCCTTGCGATTGGCTATAGGGGGTAGCATATAATGCACTAATTGCTGTACATGCACTATACGCACTATGAAAGAGAAAATATATATGTTCAGTCTTTGGTAAATCTGTTGTCATGTCCGAAATTGCTATACATCACAGGATAAAACAATCTTTGCTTGCCATGACCATCACATCGTGCAGTATACAGCGCCTTCAGATTTCAGAAATCAGAAGAGGTGTGCAAGAAGGAAGATTGCTGTGTATGACGTTCACCTTCAGTCCTGCATAATGGGTCTCACTAAAATGGAATTTTGGTCAACAAAATGAGGACAATGTATCACTATTGAATCTACACCCTCTACCAGTTTTATGTGTCTGTTACACACGGTTATGTAATAGCTTATACTTGTCCCTTACACAGAGTTATGTACAGCTACTGCAAGTGTAAATAATCAATGAAAGGGGTGAATATGTTGACAGTGATACTCTCCGAAATTTCTTGTTAATTTCTTTCACATTACAGCACCATTTAATAGATGTGTTTTATTCACATTATTTATAAGAAACTGTTCTTCATTTAATTAGGTGATTATTTACTGGTACAGTATTACATGTAGCTCCCTATGGAATGTAACAAGTAAATAACAAACTCATGTTAAAATTAACTTTCCCAAATAAATACAACATTAAATTTGAAGAAAAAGAAATGCAGAAAAATGATTAAATGCATGATTACTCGTCCACATTTACATCATACAACAAACAACATACGAATAATAACAATTCACATTTAAGCATGCTGCTTCCAAATCAAATACTGTACTTCAATTTGTGTCAGCAAAAGATACTTTATAACTATAGCTACATAATTTGCCCGTTTTGGACTTACATAATCGGAACTCATGCACTGACTATGTCGAGTTGGAACAACTACATGTATGTAGAATATAATAACAGAATATTAATAAGTACAATACAAAGAATACCTTAAACAATAAAACATAAAGAAAAGACAAATTGTTAAACTAAATGGAATTCAATGTTTGTGTCAATAATTTGACATTTTGCTATTTAACAGGTAAACTGACAAGCATTTCATAAAACATTTTAATTCATTTATTTTTTAGATACACTCTTTAGTACTATTATTGCATTTTTCATGGTTAAAAATTATTTTGGTTATCATGCTTGGCTTCAAGCAATATTTACTACAGTAGCTCTTTTGCCTGCTAACAATTTAATTCTATTGGAGGAAGAACATATCTGTAACATCCTATCTTTTCCAGATTTCCCGCCTTTCTGACGCTCCCCCACCACCAGTTTTAATTATGTGATGTCACATGCAAGCAGCTCCGTATATGTCATGTAATATAGATTCCACAAAAGTGCTGTTTTCTCAGAAATTTGAAAATGATTTCACCTGTGCATTCAATATATTATCAGAAACATTATTTCATATACACTTCTATGAAACAAACCTCATTCAATTATCATGAACCATTAAAAAATGGCAATTTATTACATGACATGTGGGGAGCTGCTCGCATGTGATGTCACAAAATTAAAACTTTGAAACTTCATAGCTCTGTTATTCTTTAGTGGATTTTCGCCAAACTTTCATTAATATGTTACTCTCATTTTTCTGCTGTTATTAAAACCAACTTTACGTCAGAGTGAACTTTGCCTTTAATAATCCCACCAATAAACCCACTTTGTCAAAGAACGCTAAATATTCTATTAAATTCTATTAGACCTAAATGCACTGTACATAGTGTACTACAAGATAGTTGAAATATTTGATATAATATATACTTCTCTAAGTCTGACAGATGGTACAGATGATCTAGTCTAAGAACTTTCTGTTTGCATTCGGCCCGAAGAGCTTTGTACGAATTTCCGGCAGCATCTGTAAAGAAATCAACAAGAAATGAATATCAACTGATTAAAATTAAAATTAAAAGAATGCATGAGCATGATCATATTTTCCAAAACTCATTTCATAGTACTTTGTACAAATGATACAAACTGCAGCAAAGGTGACATGACATAAGCTCTGGCAAAAATTGTCCTGGCAATGATATCTCAAAAGACAAAGATATAGAGTTATGGGAATCATTGAGATTTATGTTCAGCTTCAGGTGAGGATTGGATTTAGAGTTAGGGATAGGGTAAAGTAGGGCCCAAAGATTTCTGCTTTATACATGTCAAATTTCACTTCCTTAAAATTTCAAATTCTGCTTTCTTCTTCACTAAAGGTTCAGAAAAGCTTTATTTTTTTATTTTTTAATGCATGGCAATAGAAAAAAACATTGTAGCTCAGCTTACTTCATTTGCCTAATTTCACTGAATCTGAAAAATTCCTGGATTTATTTTACATAATATATGTGTAATCATTGTTAATCATGATGCATTTTGAAAGCAATTATTTTAAACTTAAAATGACTAATAAGTTTGCTTATCAAATTTATTTTTAGGGACCTTTTTTTTAGACTGAGTTTTCCACTGTTACTTGCATGGTTACTATGGAGAGTCTCCTTCGTGGAAAACTTTGGGGACAGGTAAAGCTACAATCAGGTTCAGCATGACCGGTTGGGGCTAAAGCAAATGTCACTGGAGCATACATGTATAGTACGTGTAAGTCAAAGTGGCATCATCGACAGGCCTTCTGTCGAAAAGCTTGTCGAGATAACAGTATTTTGACTGAAATACGATATGTCGACAGAGATTTTTTCTTACCGACAACACACAGAATATCAAAGTAATAAATAAGGACCTAACAATGTCATCACTGCAGGCAGTCACTTCTCAAAGCAAGCATTTTTTTTCTTTCTCACGCTTGCAGAAGGTTTTAGAAACTGAGAACCATTGTTCTGAGTGTAATCTACACCATAAGAATCTTGGTTCCCCAGAAATTGATGATGTGGTCAAGCCCTGGCATGCACTGAGCCAGGCAATTGAAAGTCCAAAGTTCAAAATTCCAAAAGCTGCTTTCAATAGTGATGTCAGTCATCATTAGGGCCCCCTGGCAGGCTAATTATCCCCTGTAGTATGTAGCCACAATACAGGTGTATTTAAACATGTATAGGTACAGTGGTGTATGACTGTCTCATGAATTCAATGTCCCAATTTATCTGACCATTGTTGTGTCGACAACTGTGTCTGTCGGCTAAATATTTGAGGTGACATGTCAAAAGAGAAATTTCCATTCGACGACGGCACTAGTAAGTCATACATTCCCAACAAAAGCATATTGGTTGGCCGGCCAACCTTTTCAAGTATCCTAAAATTTTACAACCCTGCTAGAAATTACACTCATTCTCAAAACTTCAATCAGTCGTACCAAAACACACAGAACAAGTGGGGGGGGGGGGTAGATAGTTGCTCTGAAAAGGGGAACAGTATATCCTTGAACATAAAAGTATCCCTTTCAGAAGAGGTGTTCACAAAATGTAAAAATCTTATTTGTTTACATTGAAAAAAATTATAATTACACATTTCATTATTTATAAGATTTATTATTATTCAATGAATATATGTACTGTACACAATAGAAGCGAAATGCCTGTGGGCAACAGTGTTTTCATTCAATTTTTTTGGCTCCTGTCAAATTCTGTATATGTTTTTATGTGTAACGAATAAAATGATAAAAACACACAGTGCTTTGAGCATTTCCAGAGTGGATATGTGTGTGATACAAATAGATGATTAGTAGTAGATGATGATGATTTTTATTATTACTGTTATTAGATCATCTACCAGTAATAAATCAACAAATTTGATTTCATTTTAGACCACTCACCTGACTACTAAGGAGTCTTAGTCTGCTTTCTAGCGTATTCTCAACTTTTATCTTTCCATTTGGAGTCATCAGTTCGACACCTCCACTCCTGTGAGAGAATAAAATAAAAGGTCATTGTATGTTATTGATTAAAGATAAGATTTAGTACTTGCAGAACAACACAATTTCAATATCAACTGTTTTCAAACCTTCTTTTAACAGATGGCATTCTGAAAATGTCACAGTAGTACAGGAGAGAGTAGTTGAAAACAACAGAATACTTCGCTTTTGCCAAATCTTCTACATAAATCCCCACTGCTGACAAAGTACTAACACAGAAATTAGGCCTGAGTCAAAACGTTTACACGACGTTCACACGACCTTTAAAAAGCAAAATGTTTTGCAATTTTGCAATCCGTTTAAACCCTTAATTATCAACCGGAGGGCAAAGTATTTTCAAAATACCAGTAACTGTTGAGTTGTCACCCATTTTTATGGCTTTTTGACCAAAGTTTTATGACCTCAATTTTTGTGAAAATACCAAACAGCTGTGTTTCCACTTTGCAATTACGTTATCAGAACTAAGATCTCTTTAAAAAAATACAGACTACCACACACAGGCCTATTACCACTACCTGTGTCACTATATGCCTAATATAATAACTTCAGTGTGAACAAATCCTCCTCTGTTTACAGACATTTTTTTTTTGTCAGTTAGGAGACAAGGTCACAACTTGCTGTAGTCTCAGTTCCAGACCATGCAACTTTTTCTCCCTCCGAGTAGCAGTGCGGGTGCGAAGCACCCGCACTATATGCGACGCAGTCAAATGTACCTCAGAAAACTAGTCTTAGTTCAAGACACTCAACTGATAGTAGGCCTCATTTCTCTAGGAAATAGGGTAAGTTCTTGCGTCTGGAAGCCAGACTAAACTTGCTGTCATAAAGTCTATAAACCACACACCACATTGCAATTTACATGTAAGTTAAATTGATGAGATCTGTAGAAAAAGAAGTTGAAAGCACTGCATGTTAACATCAAGTTACCTCCCTATACTTTCACAGACTTTCAGAGAAAGGACACAAGAAAATTATTTCTCCTTAAAACGTGAAATTTGTATGCCGTTACATTGTTCTACACAATGTTATAGAGTCTGATGATAAGAATAGTTGTGATATTTGTGTTTTATTACCACACATCTGCAAGGACATGTGTGACCACTCTGTGACAGCTCATATCAATCACTATACCCCCTGGTGCATGCTTAAACCTACTTAACTTTTTTTCCAGTGTACTTTATTGTTATACTCAATGTAAGAACCCATAAATTACAACTGGGTGTAAACGGTTTAAACGTTTTTATGAAGGTCACAAAACATTTCAAGCAAAACACGTAATGACTCAGGCCTAACAGAAATCAATATGTGGGACAATGTTAATTGTTGACATTGCAACTGAGGGGTACTTAGATGAAGTGCTTCCTTCTGCCAATGGAGTGAATTAGTCCCACGTTACAATGCAAATAATACATACTTTCACCTGGAAACCAATGAAATGTGGCATTTTTATGAAAGATTTTCAATCATCAACCAGTTCTCTAGATCCTCTTTATACAATACATTTTAGGTATGTCTGGCTAACACAGAGGTTGCACGCTAAAAAATATAAGTAGGGACAGTGATTTTCCGCGATAACAGAAAACGGACGGAATTTCCGGAAATCACAATTTGAACAGAAAATGAGTTTTCAAACGGAAAATCACGGAAAACCTCTTTTTTCTCCACATTTGTTCTTTTTGAAAGGAAAAAACACAAAACTCAGAACAAAAATTAGAAAAAGTTGACACAAAAACACAGAAACAGCGAGAAATATTTGTTTCAAGTTTTATGTAAACGGATTTGTCAATTTTTTTCATGTATACAAAGTCTATGGCAAAAAGGAATTTCCATTTTTCAGACAAGTTGAAATGGAATTTCAGATTTTTGGAAACGGAAAAGGCCTTTTCTTGAAACGGAAAATCACTGTCCCTATATAAGAATTTTAGTTGCAGGCCAATTTATTTCTGTTTTCATTGTTTTATGCATTGGACCCATTTGGATGATGGACAATTTCCAAATATATACAGAACCAGGATCCCACAAGGGGAACTTTTAAAAATTGTGCAAACTAACTCATGCTTAAATGCAGTACATTTAAATGGAATTCAAAGTTTTCCCTCCAGCAAAACTTTATTCATTTATTTACTTCAGTAGTTTCTTCTTTTCATTTGATATTTACGGTTGCCTGGTTATGGCCAGAGAAAAACATATACAAATGAAATAAGAGTGAAGGCAATGTCACAAGTTGGCCAGGGCTCACAATAGTAAAATTCTTTACTTCTGTTATAATACACCTATCAATTGTACGACGCACCCCTCGACCCCCGGGTATGGTGCATCATGGGTGGGTCATTTACCAACAAATAATGACACAGGGTACCGTCATGGAAGCATTTGGTCCATCACAGCATTGTGAATGGGGTGCGTCAGTTTGTATACGTTTAAATAGGCCTAGGCACAGTCATTGTAAGAAAATGGTCCGTCATAGTCGAGACACACAGGTGTGTCATGGTATATGAAAATCCGACTCGCGTTTGACAAGTGACGCACCATTCACGGGGGTCTAGGGGTGCGACTTACAATTGATAGGTGTATAATAGACACATGATCTCTAGTGTTGCACGACTAAGTCGCGAAAAGTCGTAGTCGCGACTGGCTACACCGAGTCGCGACTCCGACTATCGGAACGCAATAGTCGACTTTTTATCACATGTTAATTTGTATTAAAAACTGAGTCAAAAGACGTAAAAATTGTACAGAACTACCAATCATTGTGTCATGGCAAATGATGGCATTGTGTATATGTACGGCTGCTTGATCTTTTGACTCTTTATTCTTTTCCTTTACGTTTTTCATTGTGAATCGGCCATAATCTATCATCAAACAGAACTATCAAAATGAACTTGGATCAGCCTATAATCGTGCAATGCTATCATACATGTGTTGCCGTATACCTTGCACTCACTGCGACTCCGACTGCGACACCCATGGCATGCACCCCACACTACCAATCTTGAACACACTAAGACGTTGAACACCGATAGTCGACTAATAGTCGGAGTCGCGACTATTGGTGGGCGACTAGTCGACTCTCTAAAATGCTGAAGTCGTGCAACACTAATGATCTCTGACAAGTACAGAGCTAAAAGCATACAAAATGATAACAAAAATACATACATATCGTCAGATTTGTTGGTACATAATGAGAAGGGTGCTAATTCCAACCCCCTGATAAGAATAAGGGTGCCATCACTAATACTACTCTAATTTGGCAAAAGGAAACAAATGACATATCAATCAAATTTGAGTGTTTGCTTTTTTAAACATCCTAAGCATGCCGTACCTTCAGATTTAGGGAGACAATAAAATGACTGCAAATCTAACCTGTTGCCACTTGTTTTACACTGGGACTGGATGCCAAATCCAAGTCTAGGTCCACTAAAACTTGGACTGGAGTCCAGACTTGAAATAACATTGGCTGGTATTCTCAAAAGTGGACTAACTTAGTCCCCTGACTAATTCTGGAATGTTACTCGACTGTTTTATGGAACACTACTTCAAACAATATGTATTACACGTTTGATGCCTTAAAGATTGTGTCACGGATGTGCAAGTCCATTACTTCCCTTCATTATCAATACCAAAAAGTAGTTTAGTACTTACAAATGGCGTGTTGAAAGTTTGAGATTCATATGTCATGAATTTGCTGTTTTATGAGAAAAACTAATAACGACATGTTACCAGAATGTTGTTCTTTCCAGGAGTTTAAATTTTGCTCAAATTGCAAATCGCGGTTATGTGTACCGTCGCAAGACCAGCGGAGCATACCGATTGGTTAAACGGCTAAACTCCACGTGACCTTCGGCTAACGGCTGATCGGATAATTTTGGAACGGCCCATGCACGTCGACATCTCAAGTTTTTTCTGAAAAAACTTCAGAGTCATTTGAAAAAGGATGAAGTTTAACTGTCCAGATTTTCACCAAAACTCACTATTTTACCTCAAGTCTCTATGAGAGGTGTTAATTCATATTAATCTTCACATTGGATATGATATCAGCTGATTTCATTCATTTAGATGTTTTTTGACGTGCAAATCAATGACACAATCTTTAATTTGTAACAAATAACTAATAACCATGTAATTTTTGTCATGAAATGAATTGGGTTTTTCATACAACATGTTTTGCGCAATGATTTAACAAGAAATGAACGTATTAACTCTTGGTATTTGATAGAATAGGCAACTATCATTCCAGAGTTAGTCAGAGGACTAAGTTAGACCAGTTTCGAGAATACTACCCTTTGTTTTTTGCTACTTACGCGTCTGGTGACAGGAAGTTTTCTCGATCTATTACAACATTGCATTCTTTCTTCGTGGCTTCACGGTATGATTTCACAGCATCTCCAACACATTCCTGAGAATGATGCAACAAGCGAGATGGTTTTTATGATTAAAGCTCAGTGACATGATTGGTAGAAATAAAATATGCCTTTAGAACCAAACTGGTTGAAAGATAAACCAAATGTACACCAGCTGGAGTGGATCTCCTGGCTGGAAGGATTTGTCTTGAGTTTTACTTTAGGAGAATCAAGCATGAACAGCAGTTTAATTTTATCGGGGCACGATAGATTTAATCCCCATAGAAGGCTACACTACAAATTTGTCTGTTACAAGGCGTACTGATGGACATTATTCTAAAATGAGTCAACTTTTGACTACAAAATTTTCACAGCAGAATCCCTGCATAGTTTACTTGATTCTAGAACAGTTTTTACCCCAAGTTGAGGACTACCCCCAATCACGTCATTTACCTTAAAATGCATTGAGCAGATTCATAAATATTAAATTAATTTACACTCTGCCACAAATGTTTCTAAGGTAGCTGTACAGTGTGTCTCCATAAATAGCATGATTGGGAGAAAATTACTGTAGAAATGAACATTTTCTCAAAAGGTATGTGTATTTACAGTAGCATCATATTAAAGTTAAAAGTTAAACCCTTCCCGTTCCTGTAGTGGAACATCGGGCGGTGCCTATCTCCGTTTTTTTCTGTAACCCTAGGCCACATGGCAGCACAAGACAGTTTGACTACAGATGGGAGGGGGGGGGGTAGTTCTCTGGTAGTCCCATGCATTTAACTCAATACACAATCTAGATATCCGAGCACCAGCCTACATGCAGTAGGTACCTTTTTTATAATGGTCTTTGGTATGACCTTACCACAAGCCGGAACACGCAATCTACCGGTTGAGAGGGGGCGCTCTACCACTGAGTAAACTTACCCGGTTCTACACGGTCAGATTAACGGCAGACAGGTGATGTTTTGTCTTACACTGATACCACATGTAAACAATACTGAAATGATTTTATGAGGCCTTTTCCTTGATCAAACTTCACTGAACTCCAAACCCCGAATCAAGTTACAAATTCGGAAACGTATCAGATAAACTGTCCTACTCTGAACTCGAGCCGATCCCTGTCCAAGGTCCCACCATTATTACCACTAATTTGAATTTCTTCACTTACTTTGACAAGATTCAGATCACATTCCCTGCATCTGACAACGACAGTCGGTTCCAGGATCTGAAATAGTCCCTGGGCCAGCAAGCCTTGGATGACGGTCTTGTACCTGGTCCTGTTCTTGGTCAGGTCCGACAAGCGTTCCTGGGCTTCGTCAAGCAGCGCTTGCACGTGGTCCTCCCGACACTTCAGGACTTTCAGACGGGCCTGGTTCATCATATTCGACTGAAGACTACATAACAGGATAAAAAAGAAGGGGAAAGGGTAACAGAGAAGAAATGATTATTATTGATTTTTAATTTCCTCAACATAAGATATGACAGAGACTAGAAATGTGACACTACTTCCCACAGGCATCCAGCCTCATGAACTTTAGAGTCTTGTTATACCTTGAGACCAGGAAGATTGCTTTCTTATAGTATAAACTTTCTCAAAGTCCATATAAAATTTCAAGTTTCGGACTGAAGAAAAAAAATGTTTTTGTATAACAAAATTTTACTAAATATCAGTATTCTTTATAAGAAGAGTCTGCTGTAAAAAATACATGGGGGCATGGGGCGATTTCACTCTTGAAATGGTAAAGGAGCCCCCATAAATTATCATAGAGTTCAATACAAAATAGTATCTGAAATGCGATGAAACAGGAAAAGTAGGCCCCGTCAAGAAAATATTAATTTTTTCCCTGTTGATATGTGACCACAACATTCTTCTCGTCTTGATTAAGCGCATCTCAATACGGGTCCTCCAGCTTTACATCTTATCCAAGAAATGGGTTAGTTGGGATGAGTGGGCCAAGTCATTACAAGGTATACACCATGGTCGTACATGGACTTTCAAAATGGACCCTACACAAGTACTTATCCTTCGAACTCCTATATAGCAGCGAAAAAAATACACGGTGGCTAAGGGCGATTTGCCCCCTAACCACCCAAAATAGCCACCGTTAAATCTGACTTTATTTCAAAAGAGCCACCGTGAAGCAGATAAGTATTTTTTACCCTGCTATATAGGCTGATGTTTTCGCTACCCTGAACAAGCTACACACACCCAAGCTGTTGTAAAAGTATACCCCCTTTTCCTGATTTTTGTGATTTTGATACCCCTTTTACTGTACGTGCATGCAGTCCATGAAAAACACCCTTTTGATACTTTTTTCTGTACGAGCATGGTGTCCACCTAGTAATGACAGTGGACCCCAGGTACTCAGCACTTATTCTTAATGGTTACTCACATTTTCTTTTGAAGATCAAGGTTCTTTTCTTTCCTTCCATAAAATTCCATGATCTTCATCCTTTGTTGCTGGACTAAACGACCCTTCTCTATCTGGAACTCTTCTTCTGCCTTGATAACAAGTAACAAACAAACATTATGTATTTATTTATTCTTTCATTTGTTTTTTATTCATTCATTTATTCATTCTTTATATTTATTC
The DNA here is from genome assembly GCA_001188425.1 of Eucidaris tribuloides. NCBI lineage: Eukaryota > Metazoa > Echinodermata > Echinoidea > Cidaroida > Cidaridae > Eucidaris > Eucidaris tribuloides. The sequence continues at coordinate 67,458 of JZLH01S0204539.1, forward strand.
ATTCATTTATTCATTTATTCAAATTAAATTAATTTATTCATGCATTCATGCATTCATTCATTTACTCATTTATTTCATTTATTCATTTATTTATTTATTCATTTATTCATTATTTCATTTATTCATTTATGTATTTTTAAATTTATTCATTTATTCAATTATTCATTTATTAATTTTATGTTTTATTCCATTTTGCTGCTATATATGATGGACTGTAGTAACTGTACATTATTTGAAATATCTGCAACAAAATGTTGCAATGGTGGTAGATTTCCTGTCATTTCATTGTATTCATATAGTACTTTGTACTTAAGTTTACTGGTACTTTTCTCATCTGTTTTTGTTTTTGTTTGTGTTTCTTTCCTTCCTGCTTGCTTTCTTTATAGAAATAACTTTATTGTACATCAATGTATTTGTGTTGGAGCACATTACCACATTTGTTTTTATTACAATTTGTAATTCATACACCATGTGAATGATTTGTTTTTTCACATCACTCATGTAATTTGTATTTGTAAACGAAATATTTTGATTTTCATGCATGTATATCAAAAAAAAAGACCCAACAACAAATTTCATTGTAATACAAATATTTGACCAGTGAGCAAAATTGGAGATGCACAAATTTTACCATGAACATTAGCATGTTAGCTCTATTATTTCAAGGAATAATTTTCAATGACACTAATGTTTGTACCTGTTTTTTATGTTGCATGTAGATAAAATGTTGTTTCTATTTAAAAACAAAACAAAACAAACCCCAAAAAGCCAATACAGCACTATGCCATCATGAAGTTTCCTATTTATTGAATGAGGCAAAATGAGTGTCTAACTACAACCAAAAGAGAAGCATGGATTGTAGGGGGAAGTGACTGAAAACAGCATGGACTAATTTCCTGTCTGTTAAGCACTACACATATTATGCCTGGTTTCGTTATGACCACATCTTATCTGCAAGTCAACTATGTGTTCATGGAGAGAAATAGTAAAACAGATGCATTGGACTCTGTAAGGAATGTACAACATAAGCATAGGCCCTCTGGCCTAATATGAATGTGCTTGCAAGTGTAACTGTAAATTGGATAACATACATATTTTCTGTAACTTAATACACAAATCAACATTTAGAGGTATTGGAGGGGTATACTAAATACAAAAAAAAAAGAATCAAACAATTATTTTAACAACAAAAAACAAACAGATACACAAACATGTAGTCCTAATGTTCAATTTCATATTTTCTATTATTTTAACTTTTTTCTAAGTTGTATTTTCATTCTTAAATGTACTTATAATTCTCAAAAAATGTTGGTGATTGCATGGTAAGTATGACGTGCCATGTAAATTGCTATGACAAAAAATAACAGTACACTACGTGTTTAGCTGAATTCCAGTTGTATCGAAGATCAGACATAATTAATTTTTTGTTTCATTTATTTCATATTCTGTATTTGACAATCTCTTTGAAAAGTCTGAGTTAGCAGATTTTTTTTTCAACTAGTGTTGGGAGCTGGGGGCAAGTTTAGTGCTAGCTTGGAACATTTATTTTAGTTTACTTGTCATTTTTATTTGAAGTTACCTTTGCTTCAATTTCTTCTGCTTTTTCTTTGGCCTCCTGATCAATGAAAGCCATCATATGCTGAATCTGTGGAGACAAGACAATAATCAATTAAGAGGTTAAAATAATATATTCAAACGCAATGTACAGAGCACCTCTTAATCTCTGCCACGTTTCATCGAGCGTAGACTATTGCATTATTGTTACAGCAGATCATTAATAGAATGATTCACACATGCATGTAGGTCTACAATGAAAATGCACAGATCTGTAAAATTTTACTTCAGTTCCATACATACCTGTAATCCTCCTATGTTACATGTACAGACTAGAACAAATATACATCAAAATTGAGATTTTGTTCATATATATGTAATACATCTCAAATTGAGTTCAACCTTCAATTTCAAACATATGGTGCGTTTGGCATATATCCGGTCCACATCTTATTTTCCACCCCAATCGTCCGTGGTCCACAATGAGTAATGATGTTTTTTCCTAGTGACTTACATAGAATGGACAAATTAAATATTTCGATCGTCAGTCGGGCAATATGACAGAAAGTGGAAATTATGGGCTAACCCTGATTTCTGTTGATTGTTAATAAGCTTCTGTTGGCTGTGTGTGTGTGGTTTGTGTGTGCTGTGTGTGTGAATGAGTTTGTGGTTGAGTGTGGTGCGTGTGTCGTAGGTGTGTGTGTGTGCTGGTGTGTGGCTGTGTGTGTGTGTGGTGTAAAGTAGTGTGTGGTCGTGCGCTGTCGTGATGGTGCTGTTTATGGCTGGGGGGGTTACCACCGTTTGCTATGGATTACGAAAGTACACATGGAGTCGCATCCAACAGACCAAAACACCAAGCCTAAGCGGGAGGCGAGAGTTCCCCCCGAGCCCTTACAAGACGGGAGACTCTGACCTATCAAATGTGCGTCGGATTGGTTACCCACATACAACACCCGGTCTAAACTCGCGCAAAAACATCGAAACTCTGCCTTGCGGCCGAGGACGGCCCATTTTTAGGTCTGTTTTAGACAGCTTTCTGCTGCTTGTCTAAGGTTTACTTTTTGAACCATGTGACAACACTAAATCGAGGTCAAATCACTGATCAGTCCAGATAATTCTTTTCCAAAAAAGAGTGTGGTCGCGGCTGATCGGATATGAGAATATGAGAGAGACGAGAACCAGCCGCAACGACTCGAGAGCTTAGGGCGGGAGAAACTAACTCACGCGAGCGGAGAATTTTTGTGAAAAAATGGAACCTCAATAAGCGGGAGATCTCCGCCGAAAACGGAGAGTGGAGTCTCTGTCAAATGGTAACCTTGATGTTTCTCACACCACAGTGCTTCCAGTGACAAATTTCACAAGGCAAAGACCTTGTTTATTATAAGAAAGCGTTTATTTTTATGGTAATTAAAGATAATACTTTTGCTTTTTTTCACAAGTTTTTCTGAGAAAAACTTCAGAGTCCATTTGAAAAAGGATGAAGTTTAACGCGTCCAGATTTCACCAAAAAGCTCAATATTTTACCCCCAATCCCCTATGAGAGGTGTTTATTCATATTAATCTTCACATGGACTATGATTTCAGCTGATTTCATTCATTTAGATGTTTTTGATGTGCAAATCAATGACACAATCTTACTTTGTAAGCCAAATAACTATAAACCATGTAATTTTTGTCGATGAATGATTGGGTTTTTTCATACAACATTTTTGTGATACCTTTTAATGATTACAACAAGAAATGAATGTATTAACTCTTGGTATTCTAGAATATGGCAAATAGTCATTCCAGAGTTAGTCAGAGACGAGTTAGACCGTTTCGAGAATATACCCTTTGTTTTTTTTGCTACTTACGCGTCTGGGTGACAGGAAGTTTTTTCTCCGATCTATTACAACGTTGCATTCTTTCTTCGTGCTCACGGTATGATTCACAGCATCTCAACACATTCGCTAAAATTGATGCAACAAGCGAGTGGTTTTTTTATGATTAAAGCTCAGTGAGCATGATTGGGAGAAATAAAAAAATGCCTATATAGAACCAAACTGGTTGAAAGATAAATCCACATGTACACGCAGCTGGAGTGGATCTCCTGGCTGGAAGAATTTGTCTTGAGTTTGTTTGACTTAAGGAGAATCAAGCATGACATTTTTTTATGTTTTTATCGGGCACGATAGATTTAATCCCCATAGAAGGCTACACTTACACATTTGTCTGTTAGCAACCTGGTGCCTACTGATGAGCTTATTTTAAAATGAGTCACTTTTGACAACAAAATTTTTCACAGCAGAATCCCTCCATAGTTTACTTGATTCCATAAGAATATTTTTAACTCGCCAAGTTGAGAAACTACCGCCAATCATTGTCATTTACTAGTTAACTTAAAAGCATTGAGCAGAATCATAAGATATGGAACACTCTGCCAGTCAAATGTTTCTAAGGTAGGCTTGTAGCAGTGTGTCTCCATAAATAGCATGTATGGGGAGGAAATTACTGTAGGAATTAACATCTTTCTCAAAAGGTAATGCGTATTTAGCAGTAGCATCATATTAAAGTTAAACCCTTAGCCCGTTCCTGTAGTGGAACATCCGGGCAGTGCCTATTCCGTTTTTTTTCTGTAAGCCCCTAGGCCACATGGCTACACAAGACAGTTTGACTACAGATGGGGGGGGGGGGGTAGTTCTCTGGTAAGTCCGGCATGCATTTAACTCAATATCACAATCTAGATATCGAGCACCAGCCTACATGGCAGTAGGTAGTTAGGTACCTTTTTTATAATGTCGTTGTATAACTGACCAGTGAACCGGAACCCGCAATCTAACCGGTTGAGAGGGGGACGCTCTACCATGAGCCAACTCACCGCGGTTCTACAGACAGGTGATTTTTGTCTAACTTGATACCAAATGCAAACATTAACTGAAATGATTTTATGAGGTCTTTTTCACGATGAAATTCGAATAAACTCCAAATCCCGAATTAAGCTACAAATTCAGAAACATATCAGATAAACCTGTCGCAACTCTGCGAAACTCCGAGCCGATCCCTGCTCCAGGGCCCACCATTATTACCGACTAATTTGAATTTCTTCAGCTTACTTTGACGAGATTGAGATCAACATTCCGCTGCACCTAACAACGACAGTTGGTTCCCCAGGATCTGGAACAGTCCCTAGGCCAGCAAACCTTGGATGACGTCTTGTAACCTGGCCCTGTCCTGGTAGGTCGACAGAACGTTTCCTGGGCTTCGTCGAGCAGGCGCTTGCCACATGGTCCTCCCGCACACTTCAGGACTTTCAAGAACGGGCTGGTTCATCATATTCGACTGGAGACTGTAACAGGTTTAAAAGGGAGGGAGGGTAACAGGCGAGGAAGTTTTATTATTGATTTGTATCATAGGAGATGACAGGAAGCTTAGAAAGCAAGCCCATTACTAATTTTGCAGGCTCTCAGCCTCATGGCAGCAGAAAACTGTAGTGATTATCTTGGTACAGGAAGAATAATACTTGCTATATAATCAAGTTTGATAAAATACAAGCAAAATTTCAACGTTGGGACTGAGAAAATTTGGTTTGTTACAACAAGATTTTATTACAGTATCAGTGTTTATGAGTCTGCTGCTAGGAAAAAAATACCAAGGGGCTTGGAGGCGAATTTCACCCCCGAAATGTGTAAAATTGCCCCCAAATTACCAAATAGGTTTCAATACAAAAGAATATCGGAAAGCGCACTGAAATGGGAAAAAGTAGGCCCCCCGAAAAGAAATTCTATTTTTCCCTGCTGGCTGTTAAGTGCTGTACCATAGTTTTAACTCTTCTCTTGTTGATAAGTGCATCTCCAACACAAATCCTCCTCTTTTACTGTCCCTATCCGAGAGAATGGATAGTGGGGATGAATTCCAAACCGTTGATTCTGAACCTAAGGATCTCTAATCAGAACCAAGTCTTATACAGTCGTACAGACAAAAAGTCAAGTTAAAGAATGATGTATGAGCAATTTTTGATTTTACAGGCACCGCATATACAAGGGTACACCATGCTCGTACATGAACTTTAAAAAATGGACCCTAATCAAGTAATTATCCTTCATCTCAGAATACCGCTAAAGCAAGTAATTTTGTCATGTTTCCCATCCTAAACAAGTCACATGCACCCAAGGCTGTTTAACAAGTAATACGCTCTTCTTCCTGATTTTTGCTATTTTGATACTCTTTTTCAAACGGTGTACACGGCCGTGTTACATCACCTGTATGTGAAAAACAACACTTTTTATACACCTATCAATTGTAAGATGCACCCTACACCCCCGCAGGAATGGTGGGCGTCACTTGTCGACAAACGTAGAAGTCGGATTTTTCATTTACCATGACCACCGTGTGTCTCGACTTGATGGACATTTCTTACAATGACTGGCTAGCCTTATTAAACGTATACAAACTGACGCAGCCCCATTCACAATGGCTGTGACGGACGCAAATGCTTTCAGTTGACGCGTACCCTGCGTCATTAATTTGTTTTGTCAAACGGACCCACCCATTGACTCACCAATCCTG